>VMRN01000014.1:6506517-6542178 GCA_010277015.1 Poeciliopsis turrubarensis | reverse complement strand
ATAATAATAATAATAATAATAATAATAATAATAATAATAATAATAGTGACGAATTTGTTTATTTAAAAATATATTTTTAATATTCCCCCCTTCATTTATAAACAAAGGAACAAACATCCCATAATGTTTGTTATGTCATTATAGAGTTAGCATCCGTCAGACTGGCAGTTAGTGACAGAAAGTCTGGCTTCACGCTTCGTTCTACTCACTTTTTAAGAAAAGCTGACAATGCCTTGACAAACTCCTGCTGGTTGACGTCTTTCACCGTCACGCTGGGCATCTAGAAAAAACAAAATGGAGACAAAAGTGAGTTGACGAAATTGTTTTAACATTTAGAGACCTGTCGCGGCTGGGATGTGGCGCGTGCCGCAGCCGTTGGAAACGGTCCTCTTGCTAACCCCTAGCTTAACTTAACGTAGCAAAAGAGAAGCGTCAGTCTATATACGGCTTTTAAAGTCATTATTTTTTGCGCCAAGAATCATACTTTTGTGATATAGTTTATAGGCGCCAGTAGGGCTCTCTCCCGGTCTGAAAGTGTCCCCGTTGAGTCGAAGCTAACGCGGCGGAGCAACTGAAGGAAATGATGCTGATGATGAAGGATGGAGGAAGACTGTCCGCATAAGAAAAGGATGACACCATGAGTGCATTCAACACACCTTCAGGCTTTCATTTTACTCGGAACCTCTCTTTTAAAACCACCTTCACGGTAATTGGATATTTATCTTTATTCGTGTGTGAATTATTTTTTATCAAAGTGATTAAAAATAATGACGTTTAAACAAGCTGTTACATACCAAAAAAAAATATCAAGTAATTCCGGCTGTATCCAGCAGAGGGTAGTGTTGTGTCTTTTCTCTTATTTTTCTTTTTTCCCCAACAGATTCGAGAGCTCTTTAGAGGACTGCGGTACAGACGGCAACAGAGGAGAAGTCGTCTGAGTGAGGAAGACAACACAAGAGGGTCAGTAACTCTGCAATATTTGTAATAAAAGTTACTATTCCTGTCTGGAACTACACTTGCTATGTTGTATTTGCTTGTTGAAGGGAGCTACACCTCCTTTTAGGAGTGATTTACTTGGAGTTTGTGTGTTTTTGTTGCAAAAAGACAGTTTACAGCAAATTATTTTGAGTTTTAAAGCGTAAGAGGGGCTTAGCATTTTAAAGAAGATAAGTCTTTTGTCATTTGGTACTGTTTGCTTTGATCAGTGGCCATTTTTTCGGACTGAGTCTAAGTCACAGGCCTCCTTTTGCCAGGATGATTGCTTCCCTTCAAAAACAAAGGAATAAGCACTGAGTGTTTCTAGGGATTTTCATCATTACAAATGTCATACCTAATTCACATTTATGAGAAAACA
Source organism: Poeciliopsis turrubarensis (assembly GCA_010277015.1). Classification (NCBI taxonomy): domain Eukaryota; kingdom Metazoa; phylum Chordata; class Actinopteri; order Cyprinodontiformes; family Poeciliidae; genus Poeciliopsis; species Poeciliopsis turrubarensis. The sequence continues at coordinate 6,540,824 of VMRN01000014.1, read as the reverse complement.
CAGCACACATGAACCCAGCCAATCAAACTTCTAGGTTTTAGCTCTTTTTCTTTGCAACCACTCCTTTTTTTTCTTTTCCTTTACTGTTTTACTTATATTACTATCTTCATAATATCTCTAAGTTAAAATTATTGGATTATTTACCATCCTACAGGTTTATAAGTAGGTTTGTAGGTGATACTAAACAGCACCTAAAAATGTGCATCGAAGAGACTTTAGCTGTGCTTTCAATAGTGTGAGAGCACCTGCCTTTCATCTCTGAGTTTATGTAATACGCCTTATTTACGTTTATAGCTTTAGTTTCAGTTTGTATGCCTGAGTACACGGAAATAATTGTGCATAGCTGAGATAAACAACTTTGCACACAAACAAAAACTAAGGAGGAATAACTAATGTGCTGATTAAAATGAATTGTACTCAAATTACAATAATATGTGATTAAAATATATATCGTTCTAAGATTAGATAATTGTGTGTATTTTCGCTATTTGGGATTTTACAATAGCTTGTAGAATATTATTCCATTTTGTGAATAAATGTATAACATTGAAAAGTAAGAAACAGTTAATAGTTGCGATTACTGTTGTTTTTATTATTAGAAACAACAGAATCACCCAAAAATTCATTTCTTTGGTGACATGATAGACATATTGCCAAAACTAAAAAATATTTACCAAAAATGTATTTATTTCCTGCCTATATAAACTTCCAATTAGTATGATTATAATCTAATAATAATTAGAGGTCAGTTTTGTTAATTTATTTATTTAACAGGAACAGAGCACATTAATAAACAGCTTAGTAAATGTGCCAGAGTTTGCCAAAAGTTTAGCTTTTTGTTGTCTTTACAAAAGAGTTCCCCTAAAACTTTTATTCAAACAAATAAACAACAAAAACTACACATATTATAAATACAACTTTCACAAATCATAATCAAGCACCATTTAAACCCTAACCTATCTCAGACTGGCAAAAAGATCAACTTGAATGGATCGTTTGCAACCTGAAAACTCATTCAGGTCAAATATTTTTTAATATAACTACAATAACAAATCAACAAAGGTTTAGAAATGATTAGGTTAGCATCTAAAATACTAACAACTTTAGTAATAAAAACTGTAAATGTCAGGATCCACTGTGTGCTGGAACAGGTTTTTTGTGTTGTAACTGCGAAAGGATAAAGCTTCGAGGCATAAAGTCTTTCAAAGTGACAGTTTTTAAAGGATGTAATATATGTCTTTATATGTCAATGTTAACTTTAGGATTTAAAATAGCCGTTCATACCTGATAACATCTGAAATGTGGGGCGAGTGCTTTCGGCTCGATCAGCTCTGACCTGCTGTTCAGCCTCTAACAGCCGTTCCTGTGCCAGTTCAGCGACGGCACAGACTGCAGCGTCGAGGCTTCACTTACTCAAACATCTTCTCCAAGATTTAAGAAAACAAAGGGCCAACAGTTTTTTGTTTTGTTTTTTTTACATTTTAGTAAGTAAATGTAAACAGAACAAATGCAGAAAGCGCAGCTTTGTGTTCCTTTCACATTATCTCTTGAAGTAGCTCAGATATCACCTCCATCCATCCATAACAAGATGATAAAATGACAGGAGTGTGTTTTGACCGCACTTCGCTAGATGTAGTGCAGGTTTTTTGATTTGTGCCTAACACATTTTCAAACATATTTTCTGATTTCTTTGGTTGGTTTAGAAAATTTCATGTAAGTTGTCTCAGTTTTGAAAGGTTTTGAACTGAATCCTCAATCAAAGAATACCAACAGATGTATCATATAAGTTATAATTTATGAAAACTGCTGCTTTTACACAATAAAAATAGCAAAATAAACCAAGTACAGGAGAAACAGTACTTTCCTTCTCTGTACATGTTGTGTCCATTAATGTTCAGTTTGAAAAACAACAGATACCTGCAGTACGTTGTTGCATAAAAATATGCAACATAATTTAGCTATGATGCATTTCTCATTGCATCCATTGTATTTATTTTTTGTCCAATAAATCTGTAATGAATAAGAATGTTCATATCTTCTGTAAGAATACTAAGAAGTCTATTGCTATATTCTGTTTTATAAATAAAATATATTCTGTTATTAATGTACAAATATAAAAAAATATATATAAACAATAAAAACTGAAATAATAAATTGAACAAAGTCCATTTTTAAATACTGAATAGAGATAATTTATCTTAATATGGAAAATGTGATTCATGAATAAATCTGGGCTGCAGTTTTCTGATCTGTAAAATAAATTTACAAAAATTAGTTTTTATGATGTTGGTAGTTTATTAAAGACAAACATTGAACCAGAAATTAAACAGTAATTTCTTTTTTTAGCTAACAGTGTGCAACCACATGAGATGTTTCTCTGGGATATTTAAACAGACTGCTGTTAAAAATGAATAAATAAGGCAACAAAACATTTTAACACAAAGTAAATTATAGATAAAAATAACTCCAACAATATTTAGAGCCTAACTTTAACAGAAGGCGACTTGAGGCGGAAACTGTGGAACAATCTGGCGGTTCTGCTTCTCGTGTTATGGTTCCATATTTTTTACAGGAATAATTCAAAAAGTTCATGGAGAGTGTGTGAGGAGTGTCTGACAGTATTCAGAGCCATATATCTGCAACAAACCTCCCAGCTCCCCTCTTTATCTTCTGCCATGGTGATATTGATCATGACTGATTTCTAATATTTTTTCTCGGTATTAATATAAAATAGTACGTTTTTTTTTTTTTTTCCCCCCAGAAGCTAATGTAGCGAAAACTTGATAAGATGACACAAAATGACTAAAAATATAATGTCAGCAAAGGCAACTAATGACATAAAATCTTAAGTAGAAAAGTTAGGCTTTCAAAACTGTTAAAATTGTTATGAACATAGTTTATAGTTTATAGTCTTTTGAATAAGATAGTCAGCAACAGACCCCACATGTTGCTGTGCACTGCTGCTGAGCTGGCTGAAAGGAAGCAACTAGACAACGTAAGTGTTTAAGAATACAGCCAGTCATGAAACACATAACCTAAAGCATCCCACCCTTCACTCTTGTCATATAAAAAGCAAAATTGCAAAAAAACTGAAATATTTTGTTTGATTCATGTTCTCACAATGTAACAATGTCTATTCCTTTTTTAACTGTATATGTATAAAAACCAAAATAGCAGACCATACATATTTAAATAATTAAAATGTTCATTTAATTTTTGCAGCAGTTTGAATAATTGTTATTCTTCTGATTGAGATTAAGACAGTTACATTAATTTACACATTTTTACTTAAATTATTGGTGGAAATACTGTCATTTAATGACACCTTGGTGTTTTTACTCAAGGTTATTTCACAGTCAGAATCTCATACATATATTTTTTTAAACTTTCTGATTAAGCATTCAACTGTTATGTCTTCAAATAAAGAGAATAAACAACCATTAAAGCATTTGCATTTATGTGCATTTATCATACTGTTTTCTATTATTTATTGTGATACATTTCTTGTTATAAGAATTTAGATTTTTGTTGTCACAATAAATCCAATTAAAAGCGGTAAAAGCCCCTAAAACTGTCCGTATGGTTGATTTTACTACTATTGCTTGTTTGATCAGAGTTATCAATACATTTAGATACATTTGAAAATATGATCAAATGCAGTTATTGCGAGCAGTTTAGTGATATAAATAACACTTCTTTATATGACTGTTGTCCTAAATAACGTTAGTATTTGTATTTGTGGGTTCGTTAATGCTCTGTCATAAAGTCACATCAATACAGTTGCTTAAAAAAAGAAGTAATAAATAGTTTTTATCATCACTTTTATTGTTATCACAATATCACAATAGTACTGCAAAATATTGTGATAAATCTCCTATAAAGCATATTTTTTCTGCAAAGTTTTTGTCTAGTCTTTAGTAGTTTAAGCAGATTTTACAGTCTTGCACGATGTGCTGAAGGCATTTCAGCCGTTTCTTTGAAATGAAAATGCAATATATTAGGTTTCTGTTATCAGTGCGCAAATAACTGCAACTAAATCAAACATGCGGATGAACATGCGTACGAACGTGAAGACATGTTCACATGCAGGACACACACCCATAAACACACTCTGTGCTCTCTGTGTCAGCCCGTCTAAGCTTCTTCCCCTCCCCCCTCTCTCTCAGCTCAACATCTCTCTCCCCTTTTTGTCCCCCTCGCCCTCTCCTTTTCCCTCCCCTCGCGCTCTCCTGCCTGCTAGCACTATTTCAAGCCTCTGCCGAGGAATGAGGGAGGGCGAGCGAGGCAGAGACACACAGATGCGCAGTTAGAGAGAGGGAGAGCGGAGGGGAGGGGAAAGCAGACAGGATTTAGAGTTCAAGTGCACGTGCAGAAAATAGGGTGAATAGAGGCGAGCCGGAGCAGAAAGGAAAGCAGGAACAGGAATGGCAGGAACTAGAGACGAAGCCCACACCGACTCCTTCAAAAATGGGAAGGTATAAAAGAAAAGCACAAAAGATTTACTTGTGTATGTAAAAAAAAAAAAAATCTATGTATATATATATAGATAGATAGATATTTATCTATCTATCTATATACATAAATATATATTTTTCTACTCCTTTCCCCCTATTTCTCTGGGTCCTCTCCAGACTGCCACACTCCTCCTCGATCCCTCCCTATTGGATATTTCTCCATTAACCTCCAGTCTCTCTCCTTTCTCTCCGACTCTCCTTTCTCTCCCCTCCCACCTCTTCACACATGCACACGCCCCAGACTCCTTCCCACTCATTTCCCTCACGCGCCCTTACTATCCACTTTCACTGGAGACCAACTGCAATCCGCTTAGGGTTTTTTTTTCCTCCTCTTCCTTTTACTTTTCTTTCCGCATGCCGTTATTTCCCTTCAGTTATCCCTTCATGTACGGAGGCACCCCCACTCTCGGACGCCGCACTCTTACTATGTGTGGCGCCCCTGAAAAAAAAATGTAGGCCGTGGATTGTCCCCGCATTAGACTGCATGCCACAAACCGCTTGTCGTATCCTGTCAACATTTTTTATTTTTTTCCTTCTCTTCTGCAGTATTTTTTTTTTTTGTTCGGAAATCGCTTTCTGTGCAGTAATCTTTTTCTAAAGTCGTGTGTGCATTGAAAAGCGGAAGCTGGGAGTTGAAGAAAGGAAAATCGAGTGTGTGGACATGTGAAGAAGATAGAGGCAAAAAAAAAAAAGAAAGAAAGAATGAGGGAGAAATGGAGAGCATGGTTTGCGGTAGAAAGCATGAAGTACAGGGAAAGAGAGAAAGAGTATCAGTACTGGCAAGAAAAACAGGAGGAGGAAGAGAGGAACGAGAGGACCGTAAAGGGGGGGATTGACTCAGGAAGGAGGGACGGCCGGATAGGAATTGGTAAAATAAAAAAAAATAAAGAGGGGAAAAAACTCCTGAATTAGAAGAAACTGGACGTTTCCTCAGACTCAGACTTTCACTCTCTGGTTTTTTCGTCGTCATTTCCTCGATCTTTCCTCTCATTCATTCGTAAGTATGCAGCATGTACCTGTCCTTTTCCTCTCCATTCTTAAATACTTTATCCCTTCTCACTCTCCTGTTTTTTGTGGTCGTTTGTTAAAAAGAAGCCTGTAAGTTGCCTCTCCCCCTCCATCAGTCCATCTATCCCTCGCTCTTTTCCCTCCTTCAGCTCACTTTGTATCTTGAGTCTTCGTTCATTCTCTCCCCTCCAAACACACACCTCTGTTCACATTCAGCAGAGCACTATGTTCTCCGAATACACCGGGTTTCAGAGGGGCCCATGAATGGGAGGCTAGCTCGCGGAGGATTCGGGGTACGTGCATTTGTATCAGTCATGTGTATTTTTGTGCCTGTGCATGTGTGTTAATATGCTGTGGTGTGATTTGGAGTTAATGGAGCCGGCAGTGTCAGTGGGTCCTCTCTCTGACGCATGCGTGGATCCACAGAGCCGTCCTTCATATTTCAGGATTTATTGGGCTGTGTTGTTATTGATGAAATGCACTGAAAGGACACATGAGCTGTTACGTTTGTGAGAGAGAAAGATTTCATAGTTACCTTAGAGTTTTAGTCACTTATCCAATATTTTGTGGGGTTTCTTCTCATAAAACTTCCATCTATTCATCCGGGTATCGTCAATTTATCCACGTATTGCTGCATGTGATTCACCATTAACATGGAAATTTTATGGTCAATTTGTTCCAGGTTATTTTTATTAAATATGTCTTTAAGGGAGGGACTTTTCAGTTGTATGCATCAAAGTGCAATTAAAATGAGTCTTGATATTGCTTCGATATTGTGAAAACAAATGATCTTTTTGTTGTGAAATGATGTCAAATATTTCTGCCTCAGAAATCCGAAAGCATCTCTGTCCCTGCGGGGTTTTTTTCTTCCCATCTCCTCCGTTATTCATCTCTGCGCTCTGCCTCCTCTTTTATTTACACAACCAGGTGTTATCTCTGCGCAGTGATATTTTCTATCTCCACCATCGCTCTTTGTCATTGTTCTGAGCAGAGGACATCCACGTGTTGTCCTCGTTGTTTGAGGGTATTCAAATCTTGGACTTCCATTGTCTTTTTTTCTCCCCTATTTAAGCTATTTAATCGTCATAACTTAAATCATAAAAGCACGTTTTTCTAAAATTACTTTGGATCAAAAGCAGTCGAGTCATTTTTCTCTTTCCAGAAGATGAAAATTATGCCAAGATCGTTAGATAACAGTTACTGCCCTACTTAAATGACGATAGTCGGTGTAAGGAGATTCGATTCTTATGCATTCGTTTAATTAATACATAGTTAAACGAGCTTTGTAGGCAGAAGGCAGCTTTAATTTATGGGAGCTTTTGTTTAGTAGCATCCTTAGGTCATCCTTCTCCTGACCTCTATTCTTATGTCAGCAAAATTCAAAGCATGTTCAGAGAGATCAATCTTCCTCCAAACCCTCGAAATGCTGGTATTAGTTTCTAAATCTCAAATTTGTGTCTGCGTTTCTTTGCTCTTTTCGATTACACATCCGAGGGAACTTAATGCTTCTAACCGTATAGTGGGACCCCCAGGTTATGAAATGTTACTCAGACAGGCCTGGTGTTATGTAATCTTACATAACCGAGGCGGCAGCTCAGCAGGCTCGTGATCTGAGCCTCTGGAGGAGAAGCTATATGGGTCTGCTTATGGTATGAACTCACTGACAGGGTCAACACACTCTTGAATACCTGGAACTTAAAGGGGAAGAAACCTCAACGTGATACTGCAGCATCTCTACAAAAAGAGAAACGGAGGAACTAGCTCCTCCGTTCCTGCTTAAGCTTTACAATTGCTTTTGTTTTCATCATTAGTATATATTCAACTTGTATTATTTTAAAGTAATCTGCTTTTTCATAACCTTTGTTTCTGGAGATCTACAAGAGACTGCAACCCCGGTTCGTTCCCATGTTTCTATAGCAGTTTTCTATGAGTCTAGTGTGTTTCTCATTCATAATTGATGACATCCAACCACAGCATACATTAACGGATTGAACAGACCTCAGGAATTCCCATGCAAGCTGCGATTGTTCGTCGCAGGTCTGACTTTAAGCTGCTCAGTTTGTGTCCTCATAGAACAACTAAAATGTGCTGCAGTAAATAAAAGGTCTGGCTGTTGTTAGAATGAAGATGTGGGCTGTGTATCAACGGGACCACTAATGCCACTGATGTTTTAAAAATCATACTATACATGTATAAACAGTGCTGTGCAAAAGTATTCAACCCCTTGGATTTTTGAATGTTGTATGTCATTGAGATTTTTTGAAATAGAACAACACAAGGGAGATCAGAATTATCACATTCAATGTTCTTTCTCTAAATTAAAATCTGAAAAGTGTGGCATGCATGTGTAAAAAATCCCTTTGTCACTAGATTTTGCTTTAATTGCAACTGTAAGTCTTTCTGGTGACATTTTTACCATCTTGACACATCTAGAGACTAAAATGTTCAACGTTCATGTCTGTTTTATTAGGTCAGGACTTTGACTAGGTCACATGAATATGCTTTGGTCACGGAAGCTGTATTGCTTCAGTGAACCTCCACCCTGGTCTCAAATCTTTTGTCGCATCGAACATGTTTCCCTCTAAGACCCTTACATCAGCTTCGACCAGCTTCCCTGTGCAAGCTGAAAGAAAACATCAGCCCACAGCATGATGTTGCCATCACAGTGTTTTGAGTATTCAGGATGATGTGCAAATTTTGGTGTCAAACTGCAAACATTTTGCAGCGAGATTTCAACAATTTCGAATTATTTTTTTTATATGATTCTTTGCTTGTTAAAGATTCAATTTTTGGAAAATCTGGAATTTCTTTCTCTGTGGTTCAGAGTAATGTCAGCATGTCCAAGGCCGCCATCTTGCTTTACAAATGTGTTTTACAGTTTCTATTTATCTGGATTTGAATTCAACTCTACAACATATTGGACCAGCCAATATGTATTATTTCATATTTAGAAAAGAAATTGAGGAGAAAAAAGGAAACTTGGGTCCAGCCCTTTGTTTTAGATTAACAGCCGGGTCTTTGCTGTTACTCTTTCCAGGTCCAGATGATGGATTGATCAGGTTCCATGCAGTTACTTTTATGATCAAACTACCTCTTTTTTCACCTTTAACCTCTTTGTTCACCCGGGTTTTTTGCAACAAACCTCTGAGGATGTCACAGAACCGTTTTATTAAAGTATGCACAGGTGGACCATGTTTTACTGATTAGGTGTCCTCTCAAAGCAATTAAATCTTACTCAGAGGTATTCTAGTGAAAGGGGTTTAATAAAAACATGTTGTGAATTTTTCTGATTATTTTGTAAACAAGAAAATCACTATTTTCTATAAAACCTCAATAAAATCCATTTAAATTTGTGATTTTAAAAATAAAAATGTGAATTTTTGTAAAAAAACAAAAAAAATCACAAAATATAAAATAATATATGTTTCTATTTCAGGTTGAATTTAAGATGACGTGGACTCTTGGCATGCTTTATATAAGGTAGATATATGTAGATATATTACTTTTATTTAAGAATATGTATGGAAAATCACTATTTTGTGTCAATTTTCACACAAAGTCCTGATAAAATACATTGAACTGTGTCATTTTAATGTGATAATTTTTTAACAAAATGGCACTGTACAGTAATTAATGTGGATAAAATATTCCTTAATATAATATATCTTTTTATTTCAGACTGAATTTAAGATGACCTGGACTCTTGGACATGTTTTATGCAAGGTAAGGCTATACAAGTTGCTCTAATTTCTCAAAGAATGTAATTTACTGATTTATTATCCCAGCTGAGTGGATGCATTTAGCAAGGTTCAGTGAATTCAAGTGTTTTTTTGTAAAACAGAGTTTTGCCTGATAGCACTCAACAGACTAGAACCCTTGGTCAGCCGTTTTAGTCTGTGGCGCGATCGAAATGTCAATGCACCATCAGCATAATTCAATTACTCTGCCCTGAGTCATTCTGTCATGATTAACCTAACAGATATGTGCTAACCATGGGCCAGTCTGAGAGCAACAAACAGGGAAGCTTTCTGTTTCACAGCATGCCAATTGGAGTCAGTCCGGCACAATACTGTAGATTATGACTTATGTTGGTTAGCAACAAGTGGAAAGGTCATCAGGTGGTCACGTCCCGATTATCAGATGTTGCTGAAAAGTGAGAGAGTGCGGGCATAAAGCCGGGCCTGTGGTTTAGCCTTGAAGCTAGTTTTGGAGATGGCCTCACATTACATTTCTGTCTTTGTGCTAATGTCACCCCATACCCCCCAACCAGCAGCACCAGAATAAGAGCTACATTCTGCCTGTGCCGTACAATTGAGCCCTTCTTGGCCTGATATTTTCACAATGTTTTTGCACGGCCCCTTCGTACACATGTGCACACGGCTCTCTGCGAGCAGCGGGGACTGTTGATTCAGCAGGTCAAGCTGCTCACCTGATGCTTCAAATCTTGTGGAAGGTATTTGCTTAGAGATTTGTAGAACTTCCACTGTAAATATACTCCAGGTCACCAGTTAGATTTTCAAATACATTTCTCAGCGCCCACTCAGAGCTGCTACTGTTGATTATAAAAATGCACAGCTATTCCAGAAGGTCTGAAGGCATTATTTATGGGTCAGTCGTTGCAGTACAGTATGGCAGTGTTGCATGGGTTAACATCTGACCAGAGGAATGTGTTCGGGTCATCGGGGAGAATTCCTCAGTGCTTTGTGACTAGGTCATTGCACTGACAAGAGTCTGCCACCTATTTTAGCATGCACACCCTCACTCTAATTCTGTCCTTTCTTCTCCTCTTTCTATCTTTTGCATTTCATCGTTCCCAGCTTTCGTTTGCTCTCGCTGTCTGTTTCTATGTCTGGTGTCCCTTTTTATTTAATCTGTCTACTTCGCTGTCCTACTTTGCCTCACGATTTTTCTCGCCCTCCCTCCTGGCTTTTATTTGTCCCCTTGCTCGCTCGCTTCGCCCGTGTTTTTCCTTTTTCCCAATTCATGCCTTCAGGTGTTTCTGCACCAGACGCCATTATTCTGTCGACGTTGAACCCCGAGCTCCACTTTTTAAATATTTTTCTGCCTTCGTGTCTGTTTTGCGTGGCGTATTGAGTTCAGTGCTGCAGGTGCTTTTGGAAGGGAAATGCTTTGAAAAGCCGCCATGCTTGTTTTCAGTGCGGTACAGTAACATACAGCTGGCCATGTATGATTTATACATCATGTTCCCACACACTGCAGTGAGGTCTGCTGTAGCAGCAGAGTGGAGGAGTTAGCTTTGGGTCCTCATTGGTTGGCAGCAGGGGCGACAGACAGACCCTCAGGTACTGAAGTGTTTCCGCCGATGGCAGATGAGCCAATTTGACACAGTCTGATCCCCACACATGTTCACTGGCAGAAATGAGCTTTTATTTGTTTCACACAGATGTGGATCATTATAATTTTGATATATAGAGAGTGAAAGCCACATCGGGGTGTTGTTATTTTCCTCTCTGCAGTATTATTTTTATTCTACAAAAGCCTTTTAAGTAAACAGATCCTCTAATTTTCTGTTGATGGTGTTTAAACAGATAACATACATACAATATTTTTGGAATCAAATCCGTGTTTACATTACACTAATTTCAGTGTCAGCTATGTGTGAATTTGTAAAACTATTTTAAGGAAGTCAGACTCAGCATTTTGGACTCATTAGATACCATTTCACTGACCGTGTTTGTTTGCATGCGTTCGCCACCAAAGCCCAGACAGCGAGAAGAGGTCAGACGTGACTAATAGAAGCGACTGATGATGTCACAGACAGCATCGTGCCGCTTTTGCTGCCCCGCTGCCCCGGCTTTAGGACGCTGGCGGAGGCAGCACTCAGGCACCCGTGGGTAACACACGCCAAAGCACATTAGAGGCAGGGAGATGGAGAGAAGCAGGAGAGAACGGCACAGAACACAGCTCAAGGGGACAGAGAGAGACAAACAATGAGACAGAGAGAAAAAGAGACAGACGGGTGGGGGGGTGTCAGATTTAACAGCAGAGAACACTGAAAAATAAAGCAGTGAGACATGATTCTTGCTTTGTTCAGCAGACTGTCTGGTTGGAGTTGAAGAATATATATATCAGAATCAGAATCCCTTTATTGTCATTGTGTTAGAAACACACACATATATGTTTTTATATATATATATGGGTGTAAAACCTCCAGAATTTAATTCCCACCTTGTCTTCTGTGTCATACTGTTATGTTCTTCTTTCCAATTTCAGTGTGTTTAAAAAAATAGCAAAACCATAACGTTAGTGCCAAAGCAGCCAACATATAGGCGAAAGAAACTATCAAAATGTTAAATCGTTGCTTCGCTCTCACTCTGCACTGGCCCTTTTTGTAGATAAAAAGATATTTTTATCTCCAGCTTCTCACATGTTCCCTCAGTTAATCTTGTTTATATCCATGGCCTCTGTCTGTCAGCTTTGCTCACTGAGTGAGATTGCCAGAGGTAAAAACGATAAGTTCACACTGGTGATATGAGTGACAGTGATGCATTTGAAGGACTGCTGAACTTGCTTCCTCGGACATTTTTCTTCATGAATGAAGAAAAATTGATCCAGAAAGACTGAGGCTTTTCTAGATCCACTGAATGCTAGAAAATAGTATTTATAATGATTTATATGAAGCAGTAACAGATTATCAGCAGGTTAACAGATGCAATTTCAATGGGTATATACATATTATATTTATTTGATATTTTTGCTTCACAGTTTTCAGTTTTATTTTTCATACTTGTATGACTATATAATAGTTTTTGTTTAATATAAAATGTAATAAATTCACGAGAACAAATTCTTACCTACCTATTTAAAAAAAAAGTAATCTACATGAAAAAATGAAACAAAAACAAACAGCTTTTTACTGTTTAATAGTTAATGATTCTGATGAAAAATTGGCACATTTATAGATTTTTTATGTAACCTCTTAAGGTTTTTTATACAGTTAGAAATAATGGAAAAGATACAAATAAAAAATGCAGTTCCCTTTTTAGATAAGAAAATAAACATTTTATTGCCTTATGTGCAATATTATAGCATTCCTTTAGTGGATTTGATCAATTGAGGAGTTTTGGGTAAATCATATGTCCAGACAAAGGTGTTTTTATATATTTCTATACAATTTTTGTTTAATTGTGTCTCTGAATATGTTGTTTCGTTAGCAAATGGCCTTTTTTAGTCCGTATACTCCAGTTAACCATAGAGGACTACTAATTTAGTTGAAGATTATTTCAATAATTGATTCATCTTAATAAATCCAATTAATCTTTTCAAATCTACATATTTTCTAGATGCGATTCCACATTCACATCTATAAAAAGTCAAATATGTTATCCAGCGGGAGCCAACTTGGCTGGACTTGCCACCAGTGGTGCAGGAAAGCAAATAGTCAAAACTGTAAAAACAGAAGCAGAAGGGACTTCACTGAGTTACAAATATAAATAATGTAAAGTTAAAAAGATCCCAGGTCTTATCAAATGTGCCAGTGTGATTCTGAGTAGAACAATGACATTTTTTTGTAAACTGGCACTAGACTTGATGTCTAAAAGTCACAGAATCACCATCTGGCGGAGCAGCTGTCTCCCATAATATAGCAATACTTATAACATGAAGGATTTTTAGGAATGCAGTAATTATTGCCTAAAATTTTACAATGCTATAAACTTGTGTTTACATAATAATGTAATGTTTGGCCAGTTCTACAGTTATTCAGACTGGACACAAATTATATTGTCCAAAATGGTAGCAAGGTTTAGGAGGATGAAAAAGAGACGAAAGACAAAAACAGGCATAAATTACAACTTTACCAATATTAGGTTTTTGCAAGATTTCCTAACATGTGGAGCCCGACACTATTTTAATTTATAAATGTTGAGCTTTTCCAGACAATAATGAATAAATCTGTATTTGAAAATGTATTGATATGAGTTACAATCTAACCAAATAACTTTCAGAATTACAAAACCAGATAAGTTTTTTTTTAAATGAAGATTTCATTTTATAGAGAAAATTAATTTTGTACTTATAATAATTCATTACTATTTGTTTCTCTATTGGCCTGGCATATGACTAAATATTATCAGACATGGATATTCAGGAACATCTCCTTTGAAAGCGTAAAAAAGAAGAGTTAAAGTACTAATTGTAATTCTTGTCAGGACTGAGAGAACCTTGAACTCGAGGTAGATAGTACTTGTTTACGACACTCAGCTCCACTGTGTTTGTTTTCGCCACAATCACTTCAAAGTCACATTGAGTTCCGACTCTCAAATGACTCTTGAAGCTTTGATATTACAGCCAGAAGATGAGCTGGTACACCAAACCCAGCAAACATATTTTGCTGTTTCAAGGTCACTCTCCAAAAGCAAAAGCATCGAAAGTATTTTTTGAAACATTTCTTCAATTTTAGCTCTTACATCAAAAAAAGGCAAAAATCTCTCATTTTTATATTTTCTTTTACCTCTTTGTGACATTATGATTTATCCTTGTCAGATAAAGTGCATACCTTTATACAATTGTACTGATTAATTTAAAGAAGAAGTTAATAACAGAATAAATTGAACAATAATGAAAAAGGAATATGACTGAATATAAATGTTAACAATCGACATGGTCTAACCCTACTATTAGAAATGATGAAACTAAAATTTTCTTATTAACATAGACTTTGTTTTGGAAATAGTTTTCTGCTTTATAGTTCAGGCTTTTTAAGTTTAAGTTGTCAATAATAACTAAAATCATGCTTCAAACTTTAATAAATTACATGAATCAGGTATAGGAGAACATTATTAAGACAACAAAAGTTTTGTACCAGTCGTACAGATTGAGCAGTGTCAGATTTGACCTCTAAGTTTTGCTGTTTTCAAGTCTAAACATTATCTATATGTTCACATATTTGCAAGATATATGAACATGTAGAAAAAGTTCAGACTTGAATGATATTTAAGGAAAACTTAAATAATATTCATAGAAAATTATTAAGAGAACCAAGGTTTTTACAGCTACTCTCACCAAGTAGCAGTGGCAGATTTAACTTTTAGGTTTTGATGTTTCAAGTCTGAATATTTTCTCTATGTTCACATATTTTGCATTTTCTGAAAATATCAGCAACTTAACTTTGAAGGTCAAAATTGACTCTTCACTAGGTTGAAGTATGAGATAGTATGCGTGGGTTTGTTGTTGTTCCATCAAAAATGTAAAAAGATACGCTTTTAAACCCACTAATTGTTCAACCATTACCTTTCGCAAGACTTAAAATCATTGAACGAATTTTCTAGTTTTCTCCAACTTTTTCGTAGCACAGCGCAGTGAGTGCCAACCTTATCCCAGCTGCTGCTGCACAGGTGGGGTAGAAAAAGATAAATTTTGAGGTTTGGATTTTTTTTGTTTGCATTTGTTAATATTCTAGAACAAAAAGGTTTTTGTGGGTCAAAATATCAATAAAGTTATTACATTTAAACCACTGTAATAAGCAAAAAGTTGCATTAATTCATCAGCAATGAGAGTATTTGTTGATTCAAATGAAAAACATACATACAGTATATTTTCATAAATTTATCATACTGTGAAAATCTTAAGCCAATTAGCTTCAGAAAATGTATAATTTATTCTCAACTACAGCTGCTATGTTCAGTTTTTATTTTTGAGATTTGAGATAATTATTTATTTTTAACCGCGATCACACATCTGCACTTATCAACAGGCTGCTTTTGACTAAACAAACCAGAATTTATGCCAGAATTTATGAAATGACTTGATGTCATAAAGCTTTTTATCATCGAAAAGATTAACTATAGCAAAATCTAAAACCATTGGAAAATATTCTTCATTTGAATTGCTTAAAAAGATCCTAATAAAGTGATTCATTATAAGCTCATTTAAAAGCAGCACTAATTACTGTCTTTCACACCCACTCTCCACTAAAGACCACCATCAATAATGCAGCAGTGCCCCCTTTGTCTCAAGTCCACGGCTGCTGTAGTCCCTCTGTTTTTTCTCACTTAACCATCCATTTTACCTGCCAGTGACCTCAATGCTCTGAGATTTTGGCTTCAGAAACGAGTGTATTTTTCCCATGTGTACAGTTAATCGCCGAGCTGCTGGTAACACATCGCCACGTCCAACCAACCCACCGACAGCGCTCCTCCACCTCTTCCTCCTCCTCCTGCTCGTTCTCCTCTTTGGTGCATCACCCCACTCGCTTGCTTTCAATCTCTCCTTCCCTCTCCTTCACTCTCTGGTTTAATATTGATCTGAATTCATTTGTTTTCTATTGATCCGCCACTCCACCCTCTGCCGCATTGAGCAGACGCTAGGACACATACCACGCACACAAAGGCTTTCTGATGCAGCTCTCTGGCAAGCCTTGCACGTGAACATGCACAAACACCTAAAGGACAAACGCATTTACTAACCCACCATACATGTAGGTCATGAACGCACAGTCACGTCAGAGAGGCACACTTGCAATCACATACTCTTCATGGGAGATTTAAGAGGCTGAAAACACAATGGCTTTTAAGAGGTTTCAAGTTAGCTAATGACATACAAAGGAACCCGAATTCTGTATTGATCCAACACTTTAGCAGCGAGATGAAAACACAGGCCGTCTAGAGCTGCCACGGGCGTGCGACACAATTAAGACTGCAGTTCATTTCTCAGGTTGGCTCAAATGTGCTTAGAGTCATTAGAGCAAAAAAAATAATGAAAGGAGTTCATTTTGGTGGTAATTGTGCAGAGCTATATGAATCAAGATGACATTTGTGCCAGTAATTGTGTGGAGTTTTTTTTTTTCTTTCTTTAAATC
Source organism: Poeciliopsis turrubarensis (assembly GCA_010277015.1). Lineage (NCBI taxonomy): Eukaryota > Metazoa > Chordata > Actinopteri > Cyprinodontiformes > Poeciliidae > Poeciliopsis > Poeciliopsis turrubarensis. The sequence continues at coordinate 6,524,483 of VMRN01000014.1, read as the reverse complement.
AGTCTTGACTGAAAAGAGCCTCGATATCGAATGAAGTCAGTCAAGGTTAAAGCAAAACTCAACAGCATTTTGTAAATACTACTAGAAATTTGGGAAAAATGCAACGACTAGAAAAGAACAAAAATATTGTTGAAACATTTGGTTTTGGTTGTGTCAAGTTAATTTCTCCCTGAATGAGAGAGGACATACAGCTCTGGAAAAAATGAAGAGCCCCCCGCACTGAACCCCAATGAAAACCTCCTGGTTATTCCACCAAATATTGATTTCTGAAGACTTCCTGAGTTAAAACATTAGTATTGTTGTTTATAAATGAATATGAACTTGTCTTCTTTGGATTATTTGATGTCTGAAAGTTGTTTTGACCATCTTTCATTTTCTGCAAATACATACTACATGTTTGCTTGAAATTTCATTGACATGTTGTCAGTAGTTCATAGAATAAAAGAACAATGTTAATTTTACTCAAACATTTACCTATAAAAAGTAAAATCAGAGAAACTGATCATTTTGCAATGGTCTCTTCAGTTTTCCCAGAGCTGTATATACATTTAAGTTGTTCCTCACATAAAAGAAACAAACATTGGTATTAGTTTCAGTTTAAAACAATCCCTTTATGTGATAATAATATGTTTAAATATATTTGTATGCATTAAGTTAGCCCATTGAAAAAGCTGGCAAACTTTTGAATTGTTAAGTTGCATTTATAATGTCCTTATGAATAGCTAAAGTATTTAATATCAACTAAAATCCAAATAATAATCTCTGTAAACAATGGTTGACTGAAGGCTAATGGAGATTAATCTTGTCAATTTAATCAGTCGATTGTCTTCTAAAACAGAATGTCAAAAAGCTGCTAATTTTACACAGAAATTTCTCATTTTACCCACATTTTCCATAATTCATCTTAAATCACATTGACTTTATTTCTTTCTTTTTTATTATCATTACATTGGTGGCATTTTTTGCACTGGCTGATAAATTTAGATGTTACTGGCTGTGACACCAATGCAAGGCAGCAAACAGTCCTGTCTGATGACACACAGTGCTGGACATTCAGTCTTCCTGAAGGTCAGCTTAAAATAAATCTGCTTCTTAATCTTGTTCATTGTAGCTTCTTTTAGGAGTTAAAATTGGAACATTCTTAGTTATCAGCTTCCTGCTCTTTCTGTGAAAAGAGCATATTTAAAACAGGATTTTCAACTGCAGACTTTTGTCGTTTGCTGCACTAGGAGTGTGTTGAATTTAGGCAATTCAATTCAAAATACTTTATCAATCCAAAGGGAAATGAAATGTTGTAACTCGTGTTATTCAGGTTCCTTCAAAGAGTTGTAGTAGCTGCTGATAGGAAGGATTTCCTGTAGTAGTCAGTATCACTGTAGTTCTAAAGAAGCCTCTGACTAAAGATTGTTGGAGCGATGTAGTGGAGCCTAAAAAAACACCAAATTAGTTACATTTACCAGATGTAAGTTAAGTAAATAAAATTTTTGAATTATTAATTTTAGTTGGAAAGCAATTAAAGTACCTTAGTAAAGTGATTTATCATACAATCTCTGGATTCAAAAAAGTCATAAAAAGTCTTAAATTTTTCTTAAAAAACCAGCAGAAAATCTGTTGTCTATGTTAATCTTCTTTTATGGTAACTAGTTTGTTTTTACTCTACCTTCTTATTTAGGACTACAAAGTCATATAAATTGATTTGTTTGTTTTCATCCCAGCCTAAGTGTTAAATATCTCAATCAAAGGTCTACATTTGACAATCCACTGGTTTGCCTTGTAGACTCTAAAATAAAGGTTAAAAAAAATAAATAAATGTAACAATTAATTTGTCTACTTATTAGAGTGAGTTGTTGAAGTTCTACTTTTTGGTATTTTTGATGAAAACCGTCCCATTTTGTCTTCACCCTGACCGAACTTTTCAGCAAGTTTTAACCTGTCACTTCAAATTTTTGGTTGATGGCATCAAGTTGCCATGACACCAGACTATTTGGGCTGCCCTCTGACCTCCTTTCAGGACACGCTGTGCTCAGTCAGAATGCATCTCGAGCAGCAGCTTGAGTTCAAAGGGCCGGAGAGGAAAGGAGCGAGGGCGGGGTGAGGCTGTGTGTCCTCCATGTTACATTAGATAAGATGCCTGAGGCCCGTACATGCTGTCAGGAACACACAAACCCTAACATACACACAAATCCTAACATACAGGAGAACATGCCAACAAAAAACACGCATTTCTTTCATTGTTTCATTTTGTTGCAATGTCATAATTATTGCATTTGTTTAACTAACTCCTGTTAGATTTTATATTTCGTCATTATTAATGCATTATTCATCACCAGTGTCTGTAATTGTTTTTGTTTGTCTGTGTTTGCATTACTCTCTTCATTAATTTTACTATATTTCGTTTATTAATTAGTTTCCTAATGAGCACATGTTCTAAGCTTCCTTCATCAAAAATCCAGTTTATTTCTGATAATTCTGCTTTACAGTTTTAATTATCTACTTATTTTCTCAAGATTGTCACGAATAAAATATGTTCCTTAGAAATAAATGTGTGTAAATGTATTGATCAATCTCAAATTAATTTTATATAATTTATTATATAGTTAATCTGAATAATGCTTATATGCTTACAGAAATGCCATGTCCAACAATAGATGCCTTCCCAGTGAGAAGAGAGGTAAAAGTTGCTTCTTGCTTTCAAGGTAAAGCTTTCTACATCATATTTTGTCATGTTTAAAATGAAAAGGAAGAAAATTAACTTAACATGTCAGAAAGTTTGACTGAAAATATTAGTAATCTAACATTTATATCACTGTTTGTTTTCCGTCTGCATTGGTCACTCTCGTGTTCCCTGATTTTTATAAAAGCTCTTAAAGATGCTGTAATATTGTTTAAATTAGTCTTTTTCTTGCATAGTTACAAAGAGTCTGCTTTCTGGTTTCTTATATTTAAAACAATTAGCATTTGACATTATTAAATGATTGCGTAAGTTAAAAACACATTGTACCTTTATAAGGTTGTTGTCTCATATGTTTCTTATCAAGTCCTTTTTTTATCCCTTTTTTTATTGACTCTCTTCTGACTTTCAAAGCACAACTCACAACTTATCTGTTCAACTTAGTTTTCTCACTTTAATTTGTTTTTTTAGTTATTTCATGGTTTTGTGTCTTTATAGACTTTTTTACTGTTTAATTTGTGTTTTTAATGTTCTAAAGTATGTTTGGGTGTTTTGAAAGGCACTGACAAATAAAATGCTTTATTAATATTATTATTATTAATGCAGAACAAACTTTAATGTTTTAAAAAATAATTGGTATACATCTTTAGTAAACCGTATTACCTATTTTTCTTTCTGCATGAGTTAGACACTAACACAGTATTTTGGGTTGAAAACCTCAACAGTTATCCTGTTCGGTTAATGATGTTTTCACAGTTTAAAACGATCCAGTTTGCTTTAGTCTAAAGTGCTGAGGCTATTTGGAGGAGGTGGTGTCAGTGTGGTTTCAAATTAACACTAGAGCGGTTCTTTTATGGTCTGGATGTGGTCCGACTCTGAGCCGACACAGCTGCAAGATTGAGCCAACTGCCTTCCAGTAGCCAGGTATCAGTTGCATTGTGGGAGGCGGTAGAGTAAGGAAACTAAGAAACAATGGCCGCATGTGTTTTTTGAAAAGATAAAGCCCAATGCAATTTTCAACGTGTCAAAACAACAAAAATAATCTTAGATAATTTAGCCAGAAATGAACGAAGAAACAGTAATGATATGAATAAATTCTCCATATTTTGTGCTAGCACAGAATGTAGCATTTGCTTTCTGTTTTTCCATTTCTGACCAGCAAACGTACTGAATGTTCTTGCGTGGTTTGTAGTGACAAGTAAACTAGAGTTCTGAAAACAACACTGGTTTACCCAAATAGTAAAATCTCCAATGAAAAAAGTTGAATCTTCGTCACTGAGAAAATGTGTCCACAGAGACTCAGACACAGTCTCTGTGTCTGAGTACAGATAAATACAGATCATTTAGAAAGTGTCTGAAGAAGTAAATTGTAACACAGATATGCACAATTTGGATTTGAATGGTTCATGGATGCCTAAGCATTAAGACAAACTCCTACAAATGACATCACTCTGCTTTGTTAGAAGAAATCTATAAAATGTTGTCTTCTTACTGAGAATTTGTCTCTGTTACAATAGAAGCACTTCTGTGTTTATGAATGGGTTGTAGGGATGAAGAGAGAAATATAAGTGAAATTAAGGTGAGCTGCTGTGTTAAAAATATGAGTCTGTGGATAGACAGAATAAAGGATGAAGCTGATATTTTTAGAAAAGCACATCTAAAGGAGGAATCTTCCATCACCAAAGCTCACCGCAGCATTTGAACATTATACCCACTCTAAGTTTTTGCGAGAGCGCGCTGGAGATCATGGAAGAAGATTTACTGTAGATGCTCCTCTGTCATCCCAATCAAACAAAAAAAAGCAAAAGAAAACAACTGGTTCGGCCATGTGTGGGAACGGTTCTGACCTGAGAGCCCCGCTGGTGCTAATGCATCTCTTCAGTAAGAACGGTGTGGTGCGAGGCCAGGATAAGTTTTCACAAACCATAAATTGTTAGCTCTCTTAATTTGATTCTTTAGTGTGATTTTTTTTACAAACCCCTCCTTTTTTTTTCTTTTGCTCTTCTACTACCTTATTTACAAAGCCAGAAATTGTTACTATGGAAACACGGCAACCTCAGTGGCTTGGCATGATGCCCACTGGTTGCTAGGGCAGTGTTGTCAATGGCTATTGGGTTGTGTGGACCTGTGTGCGGGTGTGTGTGTGTGTGTGTGTGTGTGTGTGTGTGCGTGTGTGTGCGTGTGCGTGTGTGTGTGTGTGTGTGTGTGTGAGTGTGTGTGTGCGTGTGCGTGCGTGCGTGCGTGTGTGTGTGTGTGTAGGTGTGTAGGCGTGTAGGTGTGTGTGTTTTGTATGTAAATAGAAATGAATATTATGTTTTTAAATTATTAAGAATGTAAAAATCAGGACTAAATTAGTCACATTTTTATGTCTGCAATGTTGAGATAAATGAGATAATGTGTGGCATTTTAAATAGTTTTTATTGCTGTTTCGGTTTGTAGGTGTCATTCAAGCCTTTTTAAAATTATTTTGTCTAATGAGGGTTCCTGTTATTAGAATTAGGAATGCCTCTTTTATAAAATAGTAAATTAGTATGCTTCCATCAGTTTTTTATTATGTTGATTTATACCGATATCCGGTTTTTTTGGGGTCTGAAATTGCAAATCCGAGTTTTCTAAACAGGACATAAAATATAAAAATTAAAAATTGATGATAGTTTTGAATCCAACAAAAATCATTCATCAGATAATATATGTCTAACTTTAATCATATTCTTACAGAAACAAAAAAAAGCTTGTTGATTTGTCAACAGAAATTCTTAGTTTTGATGTGGTTCGGATTTTCTGATCACCAATTAGAGTCGATCAAGAGATAATTGGACCCTTCTGTAGATTAGTTCGTTGAAGATTTAGAAAACATTATTATTAGGCCTGAAAGTCAGTTTTGTTTTCCGTAAAATGGAACGGAAAATTATTCAATATTCTTTGTTTGATGTTTTTGTTGCATGAAGAAAAGAAAATGGAGCTCCAACTTAAAAAAAAAAAATTGTTAATTGTAATCAAATTAAGTTTATTTATGTTTGTTTAACATGACAAGTTAATCAACTTAATATATTTACTTGGATAACTTAATTTTATTGTGTGAAACAAATTAACTATTTTTTTTAATTGGATCTATTTTGTTTTAGCTCAGCAGGTCTGTTATTTTGTCAAAAATAATTGAATACCTAAATTCTGTGAATACAAGAAATTACAATAACAGGCTGACATGTAATTTAAATTTATTTTCAAAGATTTTAACTTAAATTTTCTATTATAAAAAACCTTTCACAGGATTATTGTATTACACTTATATACTCCAACCAATATACTGAGGATTAATACTTTAATTCAATGGAATTGTCTTTTTTTGGTTTCTAAAGCATAATCCCAAAGCTCCTTATTTGACCTGGGAGCCGCTGGGTTTGGGGCCCCGGGGCCACCCAGGCTTCTGGTAACGGAGGCTCCTGTTTAGACACGCCCGGGCACATTGGCACAGAGCTGGCATTGGCACAACCATGGCGCATGCATGCGTGACCGGACTGCGAATGAGTCGGTGTGAGAGGTTTAAATGGGTAGAAGAGGAATCAAGGGGATAAAGGGAGGAGATTCAAGTAGTGCTTGTCAGAAAAAAAAAAAAAAACGTTTCAAAAGATTTGGGAACTTTAAGTGTGCGGTGACGAAGGACGAATCAGAGACGCGTAGAGGGCAGAGAGGAGAGTCAAAGAGAGGCAGTGAAGGGTGGGCGGAGGACGGCTTTTACAATAGCAGGAGGGAGTGGAGAGGTGGGGTTTTTGTTCGAAAGGTAGCCAAAGAAATGTTTGTTAAATATGTGAAACTCTCAAACCAATTCAAATGGTGTTGCCTTACGTTGTCTCATTTATCTAATTTATCACAAAATATTTTTAAATAAACCAATCAGAGTCAGTTATGGCTACTGCATCCGGCTGTGTTGTCTAATTCAAAATGACGACCACATATAACCGTGTCAGCTAATAGAGTGACTTACCTTATGTGGAATCAGCAATAAGCTGTTTCCACTTCTACATCTGCAGTTGTATTTTGGTGCATTGGCCAAGCTGAATAGAAGGCCTTGCAACTCGTGCAGCAGCCATCAAATAATCCATGAGTCCTTGAGGCACACAGCAGCAGTGTCAAAACACATCCATTGACGGCTAATAACAGCCAATTTGCTGCTTTCGCTGGAGATCACCTCAGCGAGATGTCGAATGTGTGGGTGAACCCCATTATTTATGGAACATAATAAGAGAGATTGACTATATGGTGCCGTTACTCCAAGCTGTCATCCAATTACTTGGTCATTAAATTCTATTTGATACGTTGAAAACTAATGTAGAACAAGGCAATTTTAGCAGCACTCTGAAAATAGCTTGTTTAACAGCACAAACCAGCAGCCTCCTTTCACCGCGAGGCGCTGTCATCATGACACCATGCAGGGAATCTGATGAAAGTATAGATGCATAGATACACACTCAGTTTGCCAAATTGATCTAATTTAACAGGCTGGAAATGTAAAACCCCAAGTGTAGAATATACTCAATCATCATCTGATGTACTCACATTGTCTGTTGCGTTTTGCTGATAGCTGTAATTTCTACAGGTAGCATTTTGCATGAGGTGACCTTTAATAATATTCAGAGTTTTGCTGCTGAATTGTTTCAGGTCTGCTGCATAAAACATGTTTCTTTTCATTTAATAGTCACATTTTTCTACAATAATAGCAACTTCAAAATGGATGAGTAATCTCTCTAATACAGTGCTTGCAAAAGTATTCACATACCTTAAACTTTTTCATATTTTGTCTTATCACAACCACAAGCTTCTGTGAATTTTTTAAACATTATTTTTCTTCTGGACTTTCAGAAGAACCATTCAAACATTTGTTATGCTCTTACTGATAGTAGAGGAGAACTTATATAGTCCAAGATTGCATGGATTTTAATTAATCTTTCAAATGTGTACATGAATAACATTTAGGGCAGAATCAAATGACCGAACAATTAAAACATCCAAGAAAACAAAAAGAAAATAACAAAAACTCACATTAAATCACATTTTCAAACATCCTACATTTTTCTTTAATCTTATTTATCGGGGTAGCTTCAGTGAATTTTATTGGGATTTTCAGTGATAGACCTTCACAAAGTGGCACATATCAAATTAGAAAAGCATTCCATTCACTTGTGTCTCGCTCTGACATCTCTTTATCAACTCTAGAGCGTCTAGTTCCTTCAGATGTCATCTAATTACTGAACAGAGTAATCTGTGTGCAGTTTAATCTTCACGCATGAGATTATTTAAGCAGCATAGATTATATGGTAACTCTGGAGCAGCTGCAGAGATCCACAGCTGAAATATGGAGAAAAGGTCAACAGGACATCTACTAGTCTTGCACAAATCTGGATTTCCCAGGAGAAATTCTTGTAAGAGACTTGGAAAATAAAGGCAATTTGCAGTTTGCCGTGTACAGGGTTGCTACACACTCTCAAAAAGTTGAAAAATAAGGAATTTCCCTGGATAAGTATGAAAAAAAAATTGCAAACAGAAAAATGAGTTTCCAGTCATTTTAAATAACATCCTATATCTATGATTTGTCAAATTACAGTTTGACTTCACATATGTCCCTGCTCATTTTAAAACCAAAAACTTTGTCCATTTCACAGCTTTCTGACCCACTTTCCACTTTAAATCACAGTTTTAAACTGAAGCTGTGGATGACTAGCTGAAACGTATCAAATGTGGTTCACATGCCCAATAAAACTTTTAAACAATCTTTTTCAAGTTTTAAAAAGGCATTAGTTATAACTGTATGTGCTTTAACACTCATCTGTCTTATGCTGTAGAAGAGAACATATCTAAGTTAGTTCAGATGCAAACCCCCTCCCAAAAAAAACACTGCGAAACAGCTCTTTACCATGATCAGAACTTCAGCTTTGTATTTAGGAAACATTTGGAGAAAAGAAACCACGGTGGTGGCAGCATCATGCTGTAGGGATGCCAAAACAGTGAGGGAGATACTTAACTAAGTTCTGCACTGAAAAAATGCCAAATCTTACCCAGTAATTTTAGTCTAGTTTCTAGTGTCAATATCGTAATACACTAAATAAGAGAAAACTCGCAAACAAGAATATTTTCACATAATGCAGGAGCTTGTCTTATGTCTTAATTTCTTAATATTGATTGAAAAGTTAGTTGTGTTACTTGTGAAATCAAAATTTTCATCCTACTAAACATAGTATAGAAAATCCCACTAAAATCAAATATTTGTAGCAACTAGTTACATTTACATGAAAAACCTTTTGGGGGAAATTTTGTTTTATTACACTCTACTTTTTAATTTTACCTCAGTAATATTTTTTATAACAAGTAAATGAGTAAAATATCTGGATATTCAAAGATGCTTCTTATTAGTGAGATAGCTCCACCAATAAAGAGAAAATGCATGAAATACAGACACCCCTACAGTTCAACCTGAAGCAAGACTTCTTGTTTGTGCCAAGCTTTGTTTTTAATTTTTTCCACCAGCTGTTCAATTTGGCACTAGAAGTACTTTACTCTGTTTTAACATATATATTTGCATAACTGACTGTAAGTACTAGGTTCATAGTTTTTTTTATGATTTGGAAAAGTGCTGCCTGAACATGTAATCATGTAATCCATTTGAATTTTTTATGTTTTTTAGTTTTAGTCTTTGAAATACCAGAATTTGACATAACATTTTTATCTATCTGAAGGCATCATTTATAAATATTAAATCAGATATTCAGATTAGTAACTCTGGACAAGAACAGCCTTTTAGCCAGATATTTTCCTTTAACTTAGGGATGGGCAATAAATCAATAAAATGTATTGCGGCAGCCATATGATCAATATCAGTAGATAAAACATCTCAAAGAATATTAATTGAACTCCGATTCAGAACCGCACCGCTCAGCTTCTCACAGCCAGTCAAGCAAAGTTGGTGGAATCAACTTATTCACTCGCTCTTTGGTTACCTAGCAACTCTCTCATTCTGTGGTTACCTAACAACAACCTGTCGACTACCTGACGCAGCAGCAGTTTAAAAATTTTCCCGCTGCACCTCATACCTGCTTAAAAATAAAAAACGACATGGAGAAAAGACTGAATAAAACAGGACGAGTTGGGAAGGATTTCAGACATTTAAAACAAAACAGGAATCAATAATTATCAATTTTTTAAATCGTGATAAGTTTTCAGCCATTTTCTCAAGCCTTATTTTTACTCTTTCTGGAGTAATTCTTAGAAAACTACTTTTTACTTTTACTTGAGTAAAAAAATGTTGAAGTAGTGCTGTTATTACTTCAGTACTATTTTTGGGTACTTTACCGGCCTCTGACTAAAATACGTTGCAGTTTGAGATTGTCACAAAATACAGATGTGAGCACTTTTGCCATCCATCTTGAGAAGAAAACGGTTTAAGAGTTTCTATTTAAAATGCATCGGAGAAACTGCAGCAGCACTGCTATTTAAGTAGAGGTTCAACCTGATCAAAAACAATAAAAGGTCACAGTTAAGAGTGGAACCTCTGAGAAGCAGCGAAACAAAGCTGAGCATAGAGCTGAATCAAATCTTTGAGGATGAGGAAGATTCCAGCCGTTCCACTTGCAGAAGTAGGTCATGCAGACGCCTACAGTATGCAACTGCAGGTTAAGTGCTCGTCTTTGTATTCCAGACAGCGAAGGTCTGCTGCGGCCTCTGGAGGGGGAAGGGGTGTCTTTGTTCTGCATCCTCCCACAAGAGGGAGACAAGTCCACAGAAAACCACAGTGCAGGATGTTTTTTTATTTAGTCTTTTCTCACGTTGTTAAACTTCTAGAACCTATGCAAATCACTAGGAAGCGTGACATTTTACATTTTCTAGAAAACAGATTAAAAGATATAACGATTGATAAGACGATAGAGAGAATCTGGAGGAGAAGAAGAAGACGGAGAGCCGGCAGACTCCAGCGCTGACCCTGCTCCGGTGCTCTGCAGTGTGAGGTAGTTGGTTGTATGGTTTCGCATAATAAACAGCCTGGAGATAACTGTACAACCTTCTAGCTTTCCCTGCGGAGTCACCCAGACTTCAGATGGACGCCTTCAGTCTACCCTCCTTTTGATATGGTAAGTATGGAGAGCGGAGAGAGAAAAAGGGCAGAAAGTTATAAAATAAATGACTTTTTGTTGAACCCAGAGAGAAATCTGTCTCAATAAGCACATATTAAAGTAATTCCCGGGTTAAATTTAAACTAAACCTACTGTAAATTTGTTTCCTGACGTCTTTATACAGAAAAGCAACATATCTGTTCTGCAAACAGTGAAACAGACGAACTGACAGTCTGCGCCACACACATCGCAGCTATTATTAGGTTTCAAATTATTATAATTCGCTTTCAAGTCAGTAATTATATTTGCACAAACACAAACAACAAAACAGTTTGAGCTCTGACTGTAAATCTAATAAATCTAGATTAGGTTTGATTAGCTTTCGAGATCGCGATAATCCTGTTTTCAACACAGACACCTCGCCCTGCAGCGTCTTTGATTAGTTATTTGGTGCAGTCCAACGTGATGAAGAGCCATTTGTCAATAACGGCTTCGTTTCATTAGAGTCACTCCAAGAGGTAATCTTACATTTTGTCTGAATTTTCACCACAGAATGAGACTGAAAGTAATAGTAGTGTTTTTAGATATTCATTCACTACTTGATTCTTTTTCAAAACCTAAAAGTAGAAGTGAAGTTTTTTAAATTCCTTTCTATAGATATCTATTAAAAATTACAAGTTTTTCCAAAAGGCTGTTTCATTTCTGCTCTTTTGATTGAAACTACTTTTTACTTTTTGCTCAGTAACTCTGTCACTTTAGCAAATTCTGCCAAATGATGAGTTTATTGCGGTAAATGATAATTTTGTAATATTATTACATTATGGTAATGGAAAGAACTTATCCTCAAAGGTCAATAAATAATAAATTCTGATGAACATTTTACTCTGGAACTGAAAGACATTTTAAATATCCAAAATAAACAAATACAAGAACAGAAAAAATAAATTAAATTAGAAATGAAGTCCTTATAGCAAAATTGTCCTTCACAAAAAGATCTGGTTGAGACCAAAGAGCCAGATTGAAGACTTTTTTCATCCAGTTTTCGGTAGAAAGAGAGAAAAACAACAATAAATCATGCAATTGGAAATGATTGAAATCGTTTTAATTTATTGTGCGATTGATTTATTGCAACAGGCCTTCTTCTCAACTCTAACCGAAACCTGAGAAATGTGTTTTGAATCAGAAAACCTAAAAGAATGACACAAACGTCCGATGAAACGAGCAGACATTAGTGTCAGTGTCTCCTGAAGCACGAGGCTGAACTTGCCTCCGCCTCCTTCCCCTCCCCTGTCCCCCAGTGTGTCTGGCTAGTGGCTCAGACACCCAGTATCCGCATTGCGTTGCAGCGCTCCAGCGAGGAAGGGATGAAAAAAAGGGGAAAAAAAGCACATATCAGCGATCTCTGCTGAGCACTGCACAAAGAAGCAACTCCCCGGCAGGTTTCCAACTCCAGGGCAAATTCAGCCTTCACATCAGACCCACTTCACACCTGCTCTTTCTGAACAGGCAGCCGGATTAATTTGTTATAAATTGTGTGTTTATATTACCCCCCATTATATTCACTCTTATTTTATTTTAAGCTGAGGTATTTGGCATATTTTCTGCCAAATTAAAGCGCGGTGGATGCATTGTGTGCTGACATAAACTGCAGACTGTTTGTGCTGCTGTGGTCAGAATCGGCCGGGAGGTTAATCACCTTTGGCTTTCATCCTCACACAGCTTTTCGTGTCTCTCCGCTGCCTCTTTCACACACACACACACACACACTCCGCTCCCTTTGAGATGAAGGAACCAGCGTGCAAACCCCCTTCCTGACAAACTCTCTCCTTCAGATGCAGGAGCATCGTATCACCCAAAGACACACACACACACACACACACACACACACAAGAATGCAGAGAGACACATGCCGTCATGTGAATGTCGCTTTTTTTTTTTTCTTCTTCTTCTCGGCGAGACGGGACGTCACGCCTTGGAGGAAAAAAAGTAAAAAGGGGGTTCAGAGAGTGAGCGAGACGGAGGAGAAGGAGGCGGGGACAGGGTGATGGAGGGTGTAAAGGAAGGAGAAAGAGCAATAGCTGGAGATGCTGCATGCTTGCATAAGTAACTCTGTGTGTTTGTGTGTGTTGTATGCAGGTGACACAGATTTATGAAAGGAGAGGGTGATGGTTGTTGGGGGTTGGTGGAAGTGTGGGTGCCGTTAGAGCACCAGATAATGGAATCAATGCAACTGTCTGCATGCGTGTGTGCGTGCGTGTGCGTGCGTGTGTGTGTACCTGCGTCGTAGGCATCGACTGTTCGGACGCTAATCGCCTGGAGAATTAGTGATGTGACTTGGCAGAGGGAGACAGGCACACACCAGAGCCAGGGACAGCGGCTGGGAGAGAGGGATAGAAGAAGAGACAAAAAAAAAAGAAAAAGAGAGGAGAGTGAGGGATGGAGTGAGAGGGGGGAAAAAAGAAGCTTTTTTCCCATTTGCCGCCGCGCGCTGCGCTCAGAGAAGACTGTGGAGACGGGGCAGGATAGGTTTTATGAAACGCTTTCTTCCCTAACAGATGGATAAATGTCGTTTTTCCTGTTTCTCCCGTGGATTAATAACTGATCGTAACAGTGTGTTGTGTGCGGACCTGAGTGTAAACGTGTGTCTTTGTGTGTTTTCATGTCAGGAACAGCAGGCAAAAGCAAATGGTGAGTCCAGAATAACTTATCAGGCCGCTTAGCAAACTGAGACGATGAATCCGACTGACCGCGTCCGCCCTCCATCATCCGTCTCCATGTCCATTCTGTCTGATTCAGCGTTTCCACGTGTGAATGTTTCTCCTGTCTTTGTCTCCTGTGCCTGCGAGGACAGCAGAGGAACTCATAAAACTGGGGCAGAGGAGGGCGTCTCAGTGCAGCAGAGACAAAGAGACAACAAAGAGACGCAGCGTAAATTCATAACAGACCGAACGCTACATGTCCATTCGGACAAGTCGCATGTTTGCCTGCATGTTTTGCGCCCGGCCGGAGACAAACGTCCAGAGCTCAGGACGTGATACAGGTGTCCTCTGGACGAACCGGTGTTATTTGAGCCCCCCATGTGTGTGCCGTGTGTTTTGTCTGCAGAAAATGTTCAGGGCTAAAAATCTTTGTGATGGGGGAGTGATTACATAATCCTATGAGATCATAAGGCCTGCAGGAATATAAGAAGGGATTGCTGTCTGGCTGTCGATGAAGCACAGGCGATAATATTCACAAAATATAAACATTTCATCGTGATTTAATTTACTTTCTTTAATTCCTCCAACTTGCAGATAAAAACTATGGATCTCCGTATGAATCTTCAGCTTACCTCAAATGCTCGAGCACGTGTCTGCCAGCAGGGGGCGCTTTCTTTGACTGTTTTACCCCACAGACCTGCACTGAATGAAAGGCGTTGGCTATGCCACTGAAACAGACGATAAAAAGGGATTGAAAATGAAGAACATTTGAGTAAATCCACTGGCACTGATATTTCTCCAACAAACCGAACTTTAACTGAGTGCGTCTGTCTCCGCAGGATGGGATCCGGTCCAGGTTCTGCAGAGCGTCTATGACAAACGGCAACCCAGCTTCTGTGACGTAGGAACTGTTTCTTATTTTAGACCTTGTTTTTCTCATCCTGCAGAATGCAGTTAGTATTTAAAGCATCCTAAGTGTGAAATTTAAGTGTTAAAACTTGAATATGGTGGGTCGCATGGGTGTGCTTCATTGTCCCTGAGACCCTTAACCTGTGATGATGTAAAAGGTCACAGGTGAGGTCCTTGGGAACAACGTTTCATGCATTTGCTTCCAGCAGAATTAAACATTTTTAAATCCTTTTTCTTAGAATATATTTTTAAAATGTGGACAGACAACCTGTCAGATGCTGAATCTGTTGGAAACGTGTTCAGTCATCATGGAAACCTGAGACGAAAGACGTTTTATTTTGAAGGGGACAGGAGCTTTCGGCTGGCTTTGTGCGCCGTGTTGCTCCACGTTTCAATGAAAAGACAGCCAAGGTTTGTGACCCCGATGTTTTCAGCCACGCAGGATTCACTCATTCATTTATATTATTATTTATCTTTAGTAAAGTCACAGCTTGGGAAAAGCCTTATGCTGTTTTTGTTTTGCAGTAAAATAGTAAAACAATAAAAATAAGCCGATGTTCTCCAGAAGGTTTTGAGATAAACTTTGGTTATTGATACATTAATTGTCACAATTCCACTTTATTAAAACCTTTTTATTATTGCTCCAAAAATTCCTGACTTACTGAAATAAACACACATAAATGCTCTATTTTATTTCCCATTTCCAACAATTCATGTCTTTTTATGTTATTTTATTTCGTTAACTCTTTAAGTTTTATGAACGTTTATTCCTGTTGGGTTATCTCTTGATTTATTTCTCATTTGAATAATGTAGTTTTAACACTGTTTTGGATGCCTTCATAAATAAAATGTAATTTTAAGTTTTGTTTTTATTTGGTTGTGGTTAAATTTATTGAATCTAATGTTTTTAAGTCATTGACTGACATTTTCAGACATCAACTTCAAACAGTGAGGTCGAAATAAAAATTTGCTTTGCTTACTTTTATTCTACAGTCATTATTGTGTAGATACACCAATTACTCTGCTGTCAATGAATTTGGGAAATTCAAATATTTATATCCTTATTTTGACGTTAAACACACAATTAGTGCAACTTTTTTATTTTATTTAAGTGTGAGATTTTAATACTGTAACAAAAGATGTTGATGTGAAGAGAAGCGTTACATCCAATTCAACAGAGTTTCTGCTACTTGGATAGAAAATAAATCTCTAGTTACTGAAGACAAACTCCAAAACATCTGGAGTTAAACTACAGATACAAACCAAGTTTTTTTTACCTTTTCACTCTTTCAAAGGGTTGAAATCCTCACATCCTTTTCTGTACACTTCAATATTTTACATTGCTTTGTGTTGGTTTAGCACATAAACTTACACATTAGCCTGTGGCGGTTATGAGACAAAATGAGACAAAGTCCAAGGGTCGTGAACATCTTTGCAGGGCGCAAAAGCTGTTTGCATCTGGTTTAGTTATTAACAGTTTCTTACAAGCAGAAAATGTCTGACTTCAAACTCCAAAATTCCTGAGATTCATCTTAAAGTAAAGATGAATCTCAAACATTTTCTAGCAAATGTTTGACTTTTTCAAACGCAGAAATATTCTTATTTTTTATGGAAACGGCATATTTTTTCTAGAACATTTTCAACTTTTCAAACTCTGAAATGACCTGATTTCTCACCCCAAAAAAACTAGATTAATAAAAAAAAATTCTGAGTTTTTTCTCACAAATCTTTGACTTTTCAAAATTTCCAAGTTTTTTCTGGAAAGTTTCTGCATTTTCAAATATTTGAAAAATTTTCCGAAAAAAAAAAAAAAGATTCATCTGAAATTTTCTGATGGTTTCTTTATTCCAATTTTTCAAACTCAAAAATGTTCATGTTTTTTGTAGATCTTTTTAGATTAATTATTAATAGGTTAATGTCAAACTTTCTGTGTTTTTCTGGCAACATTTTTGACTTTTCAGACTCAGAAATGTTCACTTTTTTAATCTCATAATTTCTGAGTTTCTTGACATACTTTTCCTCCTCTTTTTCCTCCACTTACAACGTCCCCAATGTCCCACCGTGGAAAGCGCCCTGCGTCAGAACCTCCAGGTCGGCTCTGTGGCTCTTGGCCCGACACCCAGCCAGCGCGACTCGGCGCTCCCTGGCTCTGCGCCTCGTGCGTATTTGTGCATCCCAGGACGGTTGACATTGATTGTGCAGGAGACAGACTGAGACACATTAGTACCCAGCTCGCACTCGCTGCTGAAAAACACATTAACTGGCTGCATTGGGAGCCCTGTCTGGTAACCATGGTAAAGCACACAGGCTGGGAGGAGGCGGCGGGGTGAGACGGGGCAGCAGGTTCAGCACGCCGTCTCTCAGGGCTTGTCTTTCTCAAACGCTCCTTTCCCTTTCCTCCGGCCACGTCTGTCATTGTCTCTCTGCCTCTCTTGTCTCACACTGACAGCTTCTCTCTCTCTATTTGTCTCACATATTAACACATTTGCATACTTCTTTTTTCTTTGTCTTAGATTCTTCCTGCTGACCCTGACATTACCTCATTCTCCTCCCCCTTATCCAGCCACCATGTGCAACATAATCTGTCTGCCTCTTGTTGTTTGCCGTCTTTTTTCTGGCCTTCTCGTCTCGGCCGACATGATTCCTCGGTGAAGACGGGAAGGACAAAAGTGGGATAAGCTCAGCTAAAATTACAAACCTTGTGAAGAGAGATTCAGATTGTGGAAGTTTATGACGGCATGCTGAATTCATCCAGTCATTTTAGATGAATAAAGTGCCAAAAACAAGCCTGCTGTTGTCATCTGATATTAATGTTGAAATGTTGCCCGTATTGTGCAGTATATTTAATCTTTTTTTCTGTTTTTATATGTATTTTATATTCTTTGTGTGAGTCTATTTGCAGCCAATAAATATATTAATATTCTACTAAATCACAAATTATTATAATTCATATTATTTTATGAGACAAGTTACACTAGAATAATTTAAGTCAGGTTCTTTAAATTTGGCCCCACTTTTAGTGGTAGTCTTCTGAAATCTATTAAGTGTTTCATTATATCTTTATTTCAATTATATTATGAACATAAACTTATATTGTTTTATTATTATTTTTGAGAAGATCTGTATTTATGTAACCTTAATCTGAATCATACAAATGCTGCACTCTTTAAGTATTCTAACAGCATAAGATGATAAAAGTTGAAATGGTGAAACAGTGTATTAAATTAGGGAATTAAAACAGAGATGACAAGAGGAGCAGCAAAAGCAAATGAGGTGGATTAGCCACCAGATCATGCTGCAGTGGAATATTGCTGAGCTGTTAGCATGTTCTAATACGGTCATAGAGCAACCGACTTCAGTCAGAGGCTTCTTCAGATTAACTGCAAGACTGACTGCTGCTGGAGATCCTTCCTGCCTTTGAATGTATGTTTGGTATCAATAAAGTGGTTTTGAAATTGAATTATTCATCTATTTTTTTGTTTGCTGATTTTGAATTACTAACTGAATTCATGCTCAAACAAAAACCAAAAAAGTGGAATTTCACTACAATATTTGACTCAACAACTTTAAAATGTATATATATAT
>VMRN01000014.1:6441057-6506417 GCA_010277015.1 Poeciliopsis turrubarensis | reverse complement strand
TAAAACTGACGGTAGTTGTGAAGTAAAGAAGACTTATTACTGAAACTGAATCAGGAAGTACTTCATAATAGTATTTATTAAGGAGTGTGCACATTTATGACATAGAATTAGACTATTGGGGAAATAGATAAAGATTATTTTATTTTTTTCAGAGATCCCAATCTTCTTCCTAACTCATGTAATCCATTTATCGCTTAGGTACATTATTCTACACACCCACTCTATAGATGTGTTTTATTTTTCAGCAGAAGTGAACAAGGTAAATGTCAGATTTTTTATGGAACAAGTTTTTATATAACATAATAATTACCTGTTATTGCTATTTATGTACATTTTTCCAATCCATATTGTGTTTCTATTTCATTTTATGTAAACCCTGCGTTTACGTAACGCAGGGTTTAATGTATGCAGAGCTTATTTCAATGTTGGCAACAACATTCGAGCACTTTGTTAGGAACTAAAAATGCAGAGCTCTTGTTTCCTTCGGGGTCCCCCAGACCTGACGGACCACCGAAAACAGCCATCAGAGCATTTTTGATAGGGAAACATCAGACAGGGAAATGTGGCTGTGGGGAAGATGAGACAATACATGTTATTTTGCATTGCAGGAACTAGAGAAACAAGTTAATAAGGAACCTTAGTAATATGAAAATGAATTTTGACTTTGTAGATTTACTGCAAAAGTGTTCAGGAAGCAGAGGATATCATAGATTTTTTTTAACATTGTAAGTTTTATAGTAGAAAATAGTTTTATTTCATGTCATGTGCTTCACACTCCTGGCCGGTTGGTGGCAGTAATGTTCACTTAACGTCTTTATCCAACCGTCAATGAATTTCAAGAAGAAGAAGAAGCCACCACAGCAACAATAAACACGCACTTTCTGTTTACGGTATGTCTCCTGAATTAATATTTACCGAAAAATGAACCTGAAATGTCCCGGGGGTTGAGTTTAAGATGAGAAATGCACCCTGGTGTTTGCAGCCTCTGATCGCCTTTACATCTCTTTCCACAGCGGTAGGTTTCTGAAGCTGGCTAATACCTGGAAAATTATCCAGACTCTGCTCAAAGCTTCTATTACGGCTCTGATTTTAAATAAATACTCCGATTAAAAATGCACCATGTCTCAAGGGCTCTCCGGCGCATGTTGCATATATTTTATTTATTGTTGTGCATACTGGACATGACCATTACGACAACACGCATTCTGTGGTGTTGACTGCATTGTATTGATTTGGACGCCTGTGCATTTTCCCGCCGTTATGAGATTGTAGTCCAGGAAATAGACGGAGCCTTTTGAGAAGCAGCCCGAACTTGGCTTCCTAGTTACATGTCCACCTTAAAAGTGGCGTTCTGCCGGTAGAGGGCGCCTTGTACTCGTTCCGATAACTGCAATGAAAGTCAATGCAATAAATTTGCTATGCTATTTATAAGTTACTTATGGAGTACCAGAGGTGCCAAAATTAGATCAGTAAATATTTTTTTAAATATGAGTGTGTTAAATTTATTTAGAAACATATAAATTAAATTGAATTAATTGTTGAAAATCATTCAAGTTTTAATTTGTTATATCTCAGTATTAGAAATATTATTAATGTTTTTGTATATTTTTAATACCTTTGATAAGTTTAAAAATAAAATGTTTCTGTTTTCAGAAAGACACCAGTTTAAGTTCTTTCGTAAAGGGTTTTAAAAACAACAAAAGTTTTTTATTTTTATTTGTGTGTGTGTGTGATTATTTCTGGTCCTTTGCAAATATTGGATTGAGAGTCTGTGAAAGTGAATTATTTCATGGTGCAATTCAGCACATAGACTTTGAATTCATTTACATAAATGCAACTCAAATACTAGAAGAATTAATTTTAACTTAAAAAGACTTAAAATTTTCATTATCTAATTTATTTCTGTATTTAATTAATGATCAAAATATTTAATTAGATGTGGGTATTTATAATTTCCAATTGTATTTTTTTTATGACATGTAAATGTTTTTTTGTTGTTGTTTTTTACAATTTGGGACTTTTAATAGTATTCACTATTTTGAAGCAACAAAAACATAGTGTAAAACCAAAATATTTTCAATTTAATGACACAATCGTATTAAAAAACAGGAGTAAAAAAAATTATTCTAAATTTATTAGTACTGGTTCACCAAAGGGTTTTTCGTAATTTGTGACCTGAACACACAAATGTTATGTAATTTTAGGCAAAAATGTAGATATTTTCTTAATTTAAAAAACTGAATCAATTCTATGTTTTGAATATTAATATATTTCTAACATTAAAAAACTTAATAAATAAAAAATCTGCAGAATGTCATTTTTATGTGATTAATCGCCAGAATAGTTTCTTGAACTGCTCAAATACTCGTCTCTCTGAGCTGAAACAAGCATTAACCAGTTATTGCTTGGATTGTGTCGGTTTACAGGAGGAGACTGACGGAGCAGGTCTGAGCTTCAGCAAGCAGCATGGAGCAGGAAGTGGTGATGGCCAAGACGGAGCAAGAAGACCCCGCCAGCAGTGAAGGGGAGGCCGACGTGGTGAATAAAACTCCGGTCAAAAGAGGGAGAGGGAGGCCGAAAAGCTCCAAGAATGCAGTAGACCTGATCCAGGATTCAAACAGCACGCCTCAACCCAAGGAGCCTGGAGAGGAAAACGCGGAGGCCCCGGTTTCAGCGCGCAAGGGCAGAGGGAGGCAGAAAGGCTCCACGAAACAGAAAAAGAGCGACAGCACAGAACAATCTCCAAAGAAAAGAGGACGGCCGCAGGGGTCTGGCAAGAAACCCGCCGCTGAAGGCTTAGTGAACGGCGGCGCAAGTCCGCGCAAAAGAGGGCGCCCGAAAGCCCCCTTAAAGCGCAAGTCTGACGCAGACGAAGGCAGCTCCGTAACTCCTCGGAAAAGAGGCCGACCGAAAGGCTCTCCCAATAAGAAATCGAGGATGGAGCGGGAGCACAGTGACTGGGATGCGGAAGCGCACACAGCCGAGAAATCACTGAATACGTCAACGAGTCGACCCCGGAAGCCCGTGGTGAAGTACAGCGGTGGAGTTCCCAGAAGCGCCTCAAAGAAATCTCACAGAGGAAGAGGAAGGCCGAGGAAGAACTTGGACGACTCCCAGCCGGTGAAGAGAGGAAGAGGCCGACCAAAAGGCTCTACGAAGAATAATCCGTCTCCATTCAAAGCGCGTAGGAAGCAGGGAAGACCGCGGAAGTACCCTCTGCCTTCTGCGGAGGAGCTGAAGAAGCCCAAAGTGTGGAAACCCCTGGGAAGACCGCGGAAATACCCCCGAGTCGAGGAGGAAGCGTCAACGACGCCTCGCAGAGGCCGCGGTCGGCCGCGCAAGAACAAGAAAGGCGCTCACTTACGAAAGAGCCAAACGTCTCCTTCCTCCCCGCCCAGGAAAAGAGGCCGCCCGGCGGCCAACCCGAGCAGAGACGACGGCGCCCCCCGGAAGAAACGGGGCCGCCCGAAAGGCTCCGGCAGAGGAGACGCGCAGTTCAACGACTCCAAGGCAGCTAGCGAAGGCGGACAGGAGCAGATGGAGGCGCAGTCGATACGCGGGGAGGAACCGGGAGAAACTGTCCTGGCTCAGGACGTTAACTACGACATCAGCGGGCATGCTTGATGTCCGGCCCGGTCTGACCACCACGTGGGCGGAAGTCGTTGCGTTGAGTCATAGATCATGTGTTTTAACCTTCTGTCCGTTCGCTAGGCTTAGGCATTCAGCAGCGTCTCCATGTTTACTTCTAACGTCCTCATCTCTTTTATTGGGCTTTTACTATTATTGTTGTTTTGAAAGAAGTTATTTCTGTCATTTGAGTGAGAATTGGACAGGTTGTTCTCATACCAATCTGGATTTTGTTGTCTGAAACTGATTCGGTTTCCTTTGTGGTCCTGCTGATTCAAATGTTGACAGATTCTGATGCATTTAACTCCAAAAAAAACCAAACAAACAAAAAAAAACACTTTTTATCAAGTATTTTTGGTCTAGTTTTTAGTTTTGAAACAAGACAAAGATAGTAACTTTTCAGCAAGATAGGAGCTTGTTTATATAAATAATTCCTTAATATTGATTAAAATAATATTTCCACTGGCACTTATAACAATATATATTTTTTCCAATATTATGAGTGAATCAATATTAAGACATTATTCACTAAACAGTCTCTTACATATTGCTAAAAAGTTAAGACTTAGTTCAAGTGTATTAGAGTTTATTGTCATTCAATTGTATGTTTAAAAATGTACAAATTGAAAGAAATTGGTTGCAAGGCTCCAATAAATAAGTAATAATAAAAGTATTAATGTAAATATATATAATAAAAGGTTAAACTAATGGCAGTTTAATAGTCATATGAGGGATGAATCTGGATTTGAGGCTTTTAGGCAGCAGGGAGAACCAACCATTTCATAATGGACCGAACTCTGACCAGACGGCGACTGTGAGGGATGGAAGGACGATGAATCCTCACCTCTCTCCACACGTTGCCAGTCTGAGGCGTTAGATGCTCCAAACCAGACAGAGATGCTGCTGGTCAGTCTCTCCGTCGTCCCTCTGCAGGAAGTGGTGAGGATGGCAGCGGGAAGGTTCGCTCTTCCCATCCGGGCCCGAAACCAATTCTGCTGAGCGATTAATTGTCTCAGAAATTATTGCGATAAACGATAATATTGTTTGAAGACCATTTTAAACTGATGCGATGGTAATGACATAATAATGCAAGCAACATTCTGGCAAAAATAAATACACTATTTTAAAAAAAAACACTTAACACTGGAACTGATAAATAAAGGCAAAAATAAAATGGATTCTGAATCTCTGTTAAAAATGCAGATGAATCAAAACCAAACAACATAAAAACTACATTCAACCAAAAGAGTGCAGATTATGAAGTCTATCGCAATAATCAATAGATTTAGGTAAAGATAAGCACATGCTGATGCAATAGTTCACTCCGCCCTCACACCAGAGGGAGGTGAGCCTTTTGTCATCACTGCATGACGCCACAAACTAAAATGAGGTCAGTCATTTTCACTTATCGTGCGATTAATTGATTTATTGTTTATCGCGACAGGCCTATTTTCATCCGACATAAAAAGTTGCTGAGTTTTCTTCACGTCACACCAGACGTTTCGCCCGTTCGACGCTGCGGTTCGATGCTGGGCTCGGGATGCAGAGCCGGCGCCGAGGGAGTCGACCCTCGAAGCGTTAGCATAGTTGTAGTGAAAACTAGAGCAGAAATACTTGGTAGGATTTTGTGTTTTTGCAGCGTTTTGTTTTTATTGGGCATATTCATAAAAGAAAAAGGTTGGTTCTGTTTTCATTCTCTAAGGATTGTAAAAAAAAAAGACATGTCTGTACATTCACATGAAGGAAATACAAGATTATGTCCATTGAAGCACTTGACCTTTAACCTTTATCTGAATTCTATTCAGTTCAAAACAAAATGTGTGAAAGTATATGTTGATTGTTGATGCCTTTACAGACTGAAAGTAGCGGGACTTCCTGTTCTTGATGCTTTTTGTTTTTTGGGTCACTGAGCTCATGAATGGAAAATCGGGCCGATTTCGACCTCTAGCAGTTTAATCGGTGCACATGATGCATCTATTCTTGTCCCTTTTGACTTGTTTGTCATACAAACCCTCCACGTCCATTAAGAGATGAAACTGCAGACCTTTAACATCCTCCAGAAGGTGGCGCTAGAAGCTGATCTAGTTTTTTCCATTCAGAATTTATTTTTTATTTTTTTTCGCCTTGTAAATCAGCCGAAATGTGCTTTTCATTTCTTAAACCCACGGTGGAAAACAGATTTTAAAAAACAAAGTACTGAACAAAAAAAAAAAAAGGTGTCAATTTGAAGTATTTTGTTTCTAATAACTTAACGTTCATTTTGGGATGAAGTTGTTTGGTTTAAAGCATTTCGGTTGTTTCTTGTCCATGACTCCATGTTCTGTTGTTGCCTCAGTGCCAAAGCTTTGAATGTACTTTATTTTATTGACTCTGTTAATTGCATTCCTCCAATAAAAACCACATCTCGCTTTCCTGTTGCGCCCTGGAAGATTTCCTCCCCTTTGTATCTATTAATGGTTTGTTTTGTCTTTTAATGTCAGGCGTGTAGCGCTCATTGTTTTTCTTTTTTATTATTATTCTTTATTTTTTAACGTTGTTTTTTGGGCTCAACTGATGATGTCACCAACATTCATGTGTGTGTTTTTGGGGTACTTGTGTGTTGTACGTGATTATTACTCATATTGACAACTTTTTAAATCTAAGAGGGAATTTAGGCTTTGAGGTGGATTTTTGAGATTAATAATTTGTGAGAAAATGAATTAAAATAAAATGTTCATCTGGCCATTTTATTTTCTGCTGTTTGTTTGTTTTTTTTTATTTTATAAACATTTGAGTAAGCAACACCCTCAAGTCCTGTTTGTGATTGTTAATGAACTCTGCACCTGAGTCACCGACAAAGATTGTGTTAGGACAGATCAATCACTACAAACTGAAAAACCTTCATATATATATATATATATATATATATAGTATATAAAAATCCTACTTATGATTTTTTTTTATGTTTGTGTTTCGCAGGTCTGGAAAAACAAGATTTTAGAATATTTTTTGTATTTTCAGCTTTTATAGATTCTCTAAATGTTGCGTTAATTTTGTCTTTCCAGGCTCCCATCCTCATTTTCATTCTTGGTCCTTTTTTAACATTTTCATTATTTTCTTACTTGTCCCTCCTTTTTATCTTTCCTGGTTTCATTTCAACATTTTGTCTTTCCTTACTTTTCCACTTTTCTTTTTTTCTGATCTTCTCTCTTTGTGCCTCTTCAGTCTGATGGTCTCAAACCAGATTATTATGTGGAAATGTCATATATTTAGAAATTAATGGAAAACTAGAATTAAAGAATTGGTGGGTTTTTTAACCACCATCACTTTTTTGTCTTGTAAAACAACTTAATATTTTTTATTTTATTGTTTTAGATTAGAGATCTGCAACCTTTTCACATGGGTTAAATTAATACAGAACAAGCTAATATTTTAAAAATAACAACAAATGCAGATTCAAACTGTTTTTGTCAGGAAATAAATGCAGAGAGTGACACTAAAGCGTCCAGAAACTTCTTTTTATCTGTTTTTCTTGTCATTTAGTATAATTTTCCCACATGGAAGTCAATCAGTTCATCCTTCTTTTGCAAAAACGTTTATGCTATTCCTTATTTTCAAACTCAAACAAATCAATTGAATGGTTGTTCTTTAAGAATACCAACTCATTTCCTCTAGTTGATGTTGATTAAAATGATAAGTTGTCTCTTTTCCACCAGATAATGCAACATTATTGACTCTAAGGCTTTATGTAGTGGATGACTGGCAGCATCACCTGATGTCCCTCATGTTGTTTCTCCTCCAGCTTATCTGATCGAACTCCAGCTGGGAAATGTTTCCAGTGTCTTCAGTCGACGCTGCAGTGGCCTCAGGGTGGAAACATGGAGGAAAAGCCACACATTCCTGTTGCTCAAAACCTGCATATGATGCAGAAAGAAATTCAAACTCAGGTTCACTGAGTGTTTCACCTCCAAACAAAGTCAAACGTGAAATATCTAGGAATGTGACTGATATGGCAAGCAAAGGAATCGAGTCATTTACTGACCGGTTCAGTTCAGTTGAACCCAGACGTTCTGTTCTCAACCAGCTCCCCCTTTTCTCAAAAAATTTGAAAAATAATGCTCTGATTATTCTTAAACTCCTCCCACAAATCAACAACCATCCACCGGTTATTTTTATTTTAAATTATAATGTGACGCTAAGCTTTATTTTTATAGAAATCTCATCACAAAATCATGTTTTTAATTATGACAAAAACGCATTTTCACATTGACTGAGTGGGTTTTATATGTTGACCTAAAAATTTCAAGTTCTTTAAAAAAAATTATGTCTTTCTCATCTTTGCAATGTGTGTTTAACTAAACTGCAATTCTAGTTGCATTCTGATTACTAAACAGGTTTTTTTGTTGTTGTTTTTTTACATGAAATATATTTTTCTCTACACTGTCATTATTTCTGAAGATGTAGAAATCGGTGAGACCAAAACTGAATAATTGCTGAACGTCATTTGGAATGTGAATGATATTTATCTGTAAGTTTGGGATGAAACTAAACAGAAATACAAGAAAATAAATAAAATGCTATAATATACAAATGGATTTAAATTATTTTTCTTTCTTTGAAAATTTATTTATCAATTTATCTATTTATGTATTGATCTATTTATTGATCTATTTATTTAGTGAACACTGCGGGGTAAATGCGGAAACGTCAGATAAAGTCGACCGTTACGTTGGATGTTTTTGGGAACCGGGATCTTCGGCGGAGTGATCCCTCGCCTGCAACAAACAATCTTTGAGGAAAAACCAGCTTCCTCCCACCTGACAGGTAACTTTTAGCTCAAACGTTGAGTTTGCTAAACGACAGAACTTTCAACAAAACCCGAAAGTTGACGAAGTTTCGGCGATGCGGATCGACTAAACCCGGGTTGGTGGAAACGTCCGGGTTTGATGTTTTATACATTTTAAAGTCGTTTCGCCGTTTTAGTAGCTTAGCAAGTCGAGCTAATCGACATTCCTTCATAGCTAAACGGCGCGAGCGACATTAGAGACCCGCTGTGACATTTCTGACTGATATACGTTGGTTTATTTAAAGTATAATATCTTTTAATCCGTTTTAAACCAACAGTTTTACGTTTAACGGTTAAGGCTGAGGGCTTGGAGCACTTGGAGCAAGAAGGTCCTGGGTTCGATTCCCGGTTCCCTCCTGACCCAATAGAGACAAGAGTGTTAGAAAATGGATGGATGGAAGGAGTTAAATAGTAACAGAAAAAAATATACATGTGCCTCTTGGAAACTGTATATTTGTTTTTTTATTATTATTATTATTAGTGTTATTATTGCTGTTAAGTACAAAACAACTAATTTAAAAAAACATGATGCCTGTGAGTAACGCTATGATCATTTTGAGTGACTCATCCTTAAGTAAAATAAACATATATTCAGCCAAAATGTACTGCGTTGAATTTAGAACAATATTGATATACATATATATATCCATTGAGAAATGGATAATAAATCAGCTTTTCCCCACTTAGTTTCTTTATAATCCAGCGACATTTAGTAGAAGTGCCTTTTGTGAAATGAAAGCTGCCTGAACACAAAGCTACTGTGTAAACTGGATTGTCCTGTGTGGGGACAGGATCAGCCACATAGAGCAACACACCCATGATAAACATTGAACTTTGGTTGTTGGGTGAAACGGCATGTTGTTGCTCTTGTCTTTACAGGGAAATTTCCAGGATTGCTGTGTCTGAAAATGGCTTCCATGAGCAAAAGGAGTAGCTACATACACTGAGGATCTTTATAATTCAGCTGGATATCGGCCAGAAATCCATAAATAAATCAAAATAGACGGTTTCAGAATGGCTGGTCAGGGTGACTTGGTTGTGGATTTAAATGATGTGGCGGTTTTTCCACCTGAAGGCTCAAATGCAAAACCTAAAGTAGCAGAAGGTGAAAAACGAGAAGACAGTGACACCAGTGCAGAGGAGCTGAAGGAGAGCACAGACGAAGAAGAAGAGGAAGAGGAAGAAGAAATGGCAAGATCTGCTCATTTTGAGCCAGCCACTTTACCCTGGACTGGAGACAAACACAGGAGGCTGCTGCTGGAGCAGGACGAGGAGAAGGACTCTGGGTTGAGTCAGGACCTGTCAGAGGAGCGAAGCCAAGCGGACGGAGAGGTGAGGAGCAAAGCGAAGTGGAGGGAGAGCATGCCTGAGGGTGAGCGGTGGAGGGACGACGAGATCGAGCTGCAGAGGAACGACAAGGGAGACGGCTCCCTGGCCGATGATGAGGATGAAAGGTGGATGTCTGAGAAACCTTCTATGGGTTTCACTCCACATGTCACGATCGTGTGTCCCACCACCAAGGAGCTTCCTGAGGAAGAGCATTACTTCAGTGAGGAGGAGGAGGAGAGGCGGGAGCTGAACATGGAGTATCACCCCACTGCACAGTTTTACCCCGAGTGGGAAGATCAGGATGACAAGTACTGTGAGTGAAAAACCCAGTTTATCAGAACCAAATGGAACCGATCGACTTCCAAACACATCCAGAGAAATTAGTCAATATCTGTTATAATCAGCACTGAGACTCAATTAAAAGTGAAAATAATCAACATTTTCAGTTAGGGGCAAAATGATTAATCAGATTAATTGTGATTAATTGATTACTGAAATAATCGTCAACTAATTTAGTAATCGATTAATTGCTAACTGGAGTCATAAATAGACATTTGAAAGAAGAGCAACAAACTAAGAGCAGTTAAGTCAAAACTGTACAAAAAATTAAAACATTTTGCTTTTAATATATAAAAATATCTGTCTGTAAAAATGTTCTACCCAAAACGCCTCAAGAGGCAAAGATTTAGTTTCAAACAGTCCAGTTATTAATCCAAAAAATAATCAACAGATTAGCATAAAGTGCTGAAAAGACGTATCTTTTCATCCTTTGCTACAAATGATCAACTCACAAAAAGAACGCCATGTTATAGATATTTATTTTCTTATTTAAAAAGAAAGAATACCATTTTTGATTGGATACAACTTTTAATGTATTTCTAATGTTGCATAAAAAAAATGTTTGTGGTTAAATTCAAAGCCTCCAGCATGTTGCAAGTCAGAATAATCGATTACTAAAATAATTTAGTTGCAGCCCTATTTTCAATTCAAACCCCATTTTTGCTGTTGAATCATTAAATAAACATACAAATGAGCTCAACAACAAATATATTTCATCTGTGCTGCTGCGATATATTTAGGACTGAGATGATATTTTATACCTGAATATTTTTGGTGATTGACCAACTCGTTTTTGCACAACTTGCAGACAACAATATTGTTTTACAGCTTTCCATCAAATTGTCTTTTTAAAAAAAATTTACCCCCCACGGGTAGAAGGAGAAATAAAGAGCAAATAATTGTGTTAAAAATGTTTAACGTGTTAAAATCTATAATCAAACTTAAAGCATTGAAGTCACGACCCAAGTTAAAAAATGAGTGAAAAGTTTATTTGGCTTGAAATCTGACGACCAGTTTAAAAGATTTCACTTCATCATAAGGTAATAAAACATTATTATGGAAATTAATTAAGTTCATGTTTGGGTTTTAAGCAGAGAAGTGACTGTGGGTGAAAACCCAGGGATGTTCTCTACGTCTTTCTCCATAGTTTTCTTGTTCTTTCCGATCAAAAAATACATTTATTAACAGTTAAACCAAGATTGTTTTATTATTTTTTATCTCTCCTCTCTGAGGACCTCTGACTGCGTCTCGTCCTCAGATGTGTGCAGCGAGAAGATTCAGCTGGTGTTAGCCACGTTGGCCGCAGGGTTCTGCTTCCCCCTGCTGGTGTGGGGTGGATACGCACTCCTCCCCTTTGACCCACCCAAGCTCGACAGCGCCCCCTACAGAGTGCTCTACGCACTTCGCTGCTCATTTTTTGCCGTCATCCCCATCATCCTGGGTAAGACCTACGGCGGGAACTAACGATTATTTTAGTAAACAATTAATCGTTTACTAAAAATGTAATTTTATGATTGTTTAAACAGAGACATGGTAATAACAGGATTTTTTTTAGTGTTTGCTTGATAAAGATGCACCTCCAGTTAATAAATGTGCCTAACATGTGAAAGGCTCAACCTTTCTGTTTTCTAATAAAGTGCAGGACTGATCTGTTGTTGATTTGTTTTTTGGATAAAGTCATTAATAATTGGTGGTTAACAGGAGATTTATTTTCAAAATTTGAACCAAGTGAAACTAAAACTGTGACTTGACTTCTAGGTAGGACATTTTTATGTTTTTCATCTTGAATGCAAATTTTTTATGTGTTTTTGTACATTTTTTAATTGATTTCTGCTCGGTGTTGTTGGAGTTTGTATACTCCAGTTAATCATTACTCAATCATTTCAGCACTAGCAAGACCTCACAGTTCCCATATGTTGTGTGATTTCTGCTCTAATTTCCAGTAATGTGTGTGTGTGTGTGTGTGTGCGCAGGCGTGTTGGTCCAGGGTATTGCCCGGTTGCGCTTCAGCTCCCTGAAGCCGCTCTATCAGGGGAATCTGGTGGACCAGGAAGTGATGGTTCACTGGCACTACGTCAACGAATCGCTGTCTCTCTTCCTCTTCTACTTCCTGCAGCTTGCCGTCATGGCAACCTACATCAGCCAGGACCTTCTTAAGCTGGTGCCGCTGCTCACCATCATATTTGTTTTTGGCAGGTAGGCGTTTACACAAAACAGATACAAAGGAATTTTATTGTTGTACTGATTGTTGTTTTGAAAGGGAGTCTGTTACGCAAAACTCACATTTTGTATGTTTTTGTACTTCCAGAAAAAAAACAATAAGTCAAAATTTGGCAATAAGTGAAAATTTTTTGGTGTCCAGCAAAAGAGCTGTTTCAAAAACCTCCTGAATGTAACGTCGCAAATCAGCAGGCACCACCCGTCTCCTAGCAACCCTAGCAGAGTTCCACCTGTTACCTAGCAACCCCAGCAGAATTCCACCTGTCACCTAGCTACTTGCGCAAAGCTCCAGCATGTTTGGTCAGCTGGTTTTACCTTTGTATGTGCTGTACAATGACTTCTGGGAAAGACAAATGTTTCAGTTTTTTTTTGTTGTTGTTGTTGCAGCAAGTGTTTAGAAGTGTTTGCTGCATTCTTGTTGGTTGTACAGGAAGCTCCACTTCTGCTTTTCAAAGTTGCAGCCATTTTCACGTGGTAAAAGTTGAATTAGGAGGCGTGGCCAGCAGCAAATTATTTGGATTTAAAGTGACAAGAGGCTCTAAAATAGATAATTCAGGAAGAACTGAGCAGACTGAAACCTCATTATCTAAGAATAATTTTCTGTAAGAACTGTAATAAACATGTTTTACGTCGCCCACAGATCTATCCTAACCTGTTCAAGGAAGGATAGTAGTCACTTTTATACAATATTTTTTCACAGCTGTCCTTTGGATCATCCAGATGCTTCGATTTCTCACTCTATCTTACAGCGACTCCATATCTTTATCTTGGCAAAGCGTTCATGTTTTGTTTGTCTGTCTTCAACTGATCGATGAATCATTATCTAAAAACTTTCCAGTAACACACTTCCTCTTGTGACTATTAAACTTCCTGCAAGTTCAGCTGCCAGTAATACTCAACAATGTGTTTTTTCTCTTCATAAACACGGGAGGAAATGTACTAACCTGGTTCATGAAACCAGCAGTGATTCAGCAGAAAAGACAAGCTCCTACTTGCAGCTTCACCATCTGAGCCAGGCAGTAGGTTCAGTTGCAGGAGTGATTTGTTCTGTTTGCTGCTTCTTTCTTCGTCTTTGAGGTCATTTTGTCTAAAACACAATCAGAAAAGACGATGTGACAATTCTCCTTTACCTGTAGAGTAGGATGATGATCGAATCAGAGAAATCAGCAATTCAGTCAGAGAATCCGTTCATCCAACGTTCAACATTCATTCATTCATTCATCCATCCACTGTATATTTTGAAGAAATGTCAGAAGACATTGTTCAGCCTGAACTCAGTTTTCTGGTTTTTCTGTAGAGGTTCTATTCTGCCATTTCTCCTGTTGTTGCTGAAGTGGTTCTGATGGATCCTCGTCTCTCTGCAGGCTGATCTACTGGGTCTGCCTCGCTCTGGGCAGCAGCATCAGAGCCTTCGGCTTCGGCTTCTCCTTCCTCCCCGTCCTGGTGATGCTGGGCGCCAACATCTACTACGTCTGCTCGGCGGTCGGACCGAGCTCCGTGTTCGACGTGGCGCCGCCCGCCACCGATCCGCCGCCCAAGCTGCGCTGGTGGCTTTAAGGTCTCCAAAACATGGTGAGAAAAGCTGCTACGACACCTTCAGGAACCTCAGGGAACATGACTCACTCAGGCAAATCACTCAGACACCTTTTATATGTTTAATCATTGAGTTTGATTCTGATTTAGAGACTTTTGTGTCTCTGCGGTGAACATGTGGCGAGTTAAGCTGCTTGTTTACAACGGAAAACCAACCAAACAAGCTTAGTTTGGAAATCTGTAATGACTCTGTAAATAAAACTACTGAATTTACTGGGTTAGACGCCAAATAAATCTTGTGTTCTCTCACTAAATATCTACAAATACGTTAAAATCCTAAGGATTATAGTGTTCACTATTCATTTCTGTATTAACCCTGCATGTAGTTATACAGTTATAACTATAAAAAAACATACATGTTTTCTCAGCATTTTCTAAAGTGTTTACCTTTATGTGCCAATTATCTGCTATTAAAAACATTAAGTTTGTTTTGTTTGGCTCAGATAAGGTTCTAAGACTGTCAGTCTGTTTAAATGAAACCTTTAGTAACAATGTGCAATTAAAGCCAATTTATAACATGTGCCTCTTTTTTATTTGATATTCACATAAGTGAGCGAATGCAAGTAAAAAATGTTCTTAATCTATAAATCCAAACCTAAAAAACAAGCAACTGTCTGGTTGAAGACTTTAAATCCAGACTTGAATTAAATGAGAAGCGTGAAAACTCTGGATTTAATGAGTGTATTTTTAATAAACTTGATGCTAAAATAATGTCAGTTTTGATGAATAAAAATGTAAATGTTTGATGTAAAAGTAAAAAAAAGTAAAGTTTTATCAGATAGTCCAGTGCAAATTCTAACAATTCGGTTTATCTATTAAAGAAAAAACAACATTTCTGAACCTTTATTGAATTAAATCGTTGTAAATCTGTGGTTTCGATCGTAATCAATAGCAGTTGTCCCTTTGATGTTTTCACATTTAAAAGTGAAGTTTTAAATTTATATTTCTATTTAAATGTTTTGCAAAACAAGTTGAATTCATAAAACAAATTGTTTTCACAGATTTCCCATCAATCCTTCAAAGCACAAAATATATATATAAATAAAAATGTTTCTGTATTTTATGGTCATTTTTATTTCTCACGAAATGTTATGTTTTTGTTTTTAAATGAATGTGTTTTTTATTTTTCCGCACTGACGTTTTTAATGTAAATCATTAAATGAAAGTTAAATCGTTGTTTCCCAGATTAAAGCTTCTTGTTGTTCACAACATAATCGGCTAAAAAAAATAAAACTCGTTTCTTTTTCTTGAATGATGTGAAGCAGATGGGATCAATGTTTCATTCAGTAATTCGGTTTATTGAAGTTTTATGACACATAAAGCTGAGAATGCAGAATAAATTACTAGTTATTGGATCGTCTGTCTTGTACAGGCAGATTTAATGTAAAAAATAAAAATGGAGCTTCAAAGGCTTCCATATTAATAACTCTAAATGACAAACACTGGAAATCAATATTTATCTCTAACAACCTGTAAAATACAAAATACGCTGCAATATTTTTGGTGTTAAATTTACTCTAAATCAATGTAAGTTTAGAAATGACATCCATTTTTAACCAACATAATCCTGCTGAAATCTGAACTCTGTTTTTGTTATGTTGTGCATCATGTCTGTTTTTTTATGTTTATATGAGTCTGTTGAATAAAAAAAATCTGTTCTTCTCAGTAACTCAAATCTTTGCATCTGTAAAAGTATTTTGAAAATGTGACATGCTAACACACTATAACAATTATTACAACATAAAGTCAATTTCATGTTGAATCCCATGGATTTATGTACTATAATTAGGTTATAAAATTAAAAAAATCTAAGTACTTTAAGCACAATTTAAGCAAAGTTGGCATTAATTGACTATGAAAAAATACAAAATGTTCTTATTCCAGCGTAACCTTTTTTTCTGCCTCTTCATCGGTGCGTTGGTGTTTACAGCAACTCCCTTCATGTTTTCCATAGTGAAACATGTCATGACCTGAGCAGCAACTCCAGTAAACCCTCAACAGCTGCACTCAGATGATTAAACATGTTGTAGAAAAACAACTCGAGTAAACAGAAGCCCTGCTGGCCTCTTTAACTCAACCATTAAAACGTTTATGTCACTCAAGTGAATGTTTATTAATCTTAAAAAGCCAAAAGCCATTTTAGGTCCACATAATGAGTTCATGAGTGGAGCTCATATTTTTGAGAACTTGGCCCGTCTGGATGTCGTTAAACGGCTCTCTGCTCCGTTTGGAGGTGAAGACATATTTACATTTCTATAATTCTTTAGGGGCAAAACTTAGACAGGAAACAGGCCATATTTGGGCGTCCACCATATCGTTAAACCAGACAACCTAAATTTTTTGTTTTTTTGTGCAAAAACAGCAGAAAAAAAACTAATTTTGTTGCAAAGATTTTTCTTATTGTAGAAAATTCAGTCAATTTAAAATAGTTTGTGATAAAATAAAATAAAACCAGTGGCAACCCTAAGAGGGGGGTGCAGGGGGCCAATCACCAGCTTTTAAAAAATGCTGGCTGCCCCAGAAAATCATGTCAGGGTTTCCTCCAGTGTATCATAAGCCTGGCGGGCCACCAGGCTTCACTGCCCCCACCAAGCTAAGCATTGCTTTTTTTTTTTTTTTATAGTTGGTGTTCGGGTGTCAATGTTCTAGTCTTTCAATGACACACAATTATCAAGTGATATTTTCAAATTTCCTGTCAAAGTTAAACATTTTTTAACTCAAAAACTCGGCAGCCTGCTGGAGGGATGACCAACCGCTATGTTGTCTTTTTCTGCAAAGAAGGCATATCTACATAATCAACAAAACATTAAGCATGAACTATTTTAATTAAAGAAATAATCAAATTGTTCTGGTAGAAACAGGATTGTAGATCCAAAACCTAAAATGTTTTTTGTTTCCTTATTAAAGTTTATCCAGTTTAGATAAATAAAAACAGGATTTAGGTCAGTTTTCATCTGAAAACACCTGACCTATTTAACAAAGTTTTAATACAGTAGATACAAACATAGACTTGGGTGCACCAAGTTGAACTTTAGAGTACAAATCAATGAGTAGATGTGGCCTTAGTTACCATGACAACAGAAAGAAAGTAAAAAAAAATCTCAGTAAAGATGATCACTTTGTATTACATTTAACATTTTTGTGAGTAAACTTTGATTTTAAAATCCAAGCTTTGTTCTAATCTCTTGAATTGTAGTTGGAAGCGAGGGAATAAAGTTTGGAAATCCAAACCCTGGATTTATATTTCTGCAGTCTGTGCGAGACAAAAACTTAATGAGCCGACAGGACGAGCAGCATCGTTCCGTCCCACAATGCTAATCGCTAATCATCAGTTTCTGTTGTTGCTCCCGAGAGCCGAACAAGGTCACGAGAAACCAGCTAAATTTAGCGGCGCAGTTCTCACCAAAACCGTGAAAAACAGCCGAAGATAAAAGTGCTGCAACACTTTCTGCCGGGACCAGAAAATAAAACCCACAGATTCGGTGTCATTTCACTCAGTTTGTCTATTTAATATATAAAATACGGTAAAACATACGCAAAAAGGATAAAGGTTTCAAGGGACTTGGATACTTTGGTACAACAAACACTTTTTTGTAAAAGCGGTATAGAATTTTAATAACATATCAGTGCATACTTTGTATATGAAAATATACACAAACTGTATATCATTCTCAAAAACAAAAAGAACAAAAAAAAAAAGAAATATCTTCTTTACAATAAAACCCAAAGCAGACCAGCTCGACACAATATATTAGCTATAAATTTCATCTTTAGTATTTCATATGCTACATTATTCTGAGCTGTTTTAACTCATTTATGATGCATGTCCTTATCATTACTGTATGTAACATAAGCTTAGCTGTTACCTGTGTCCCATGCATTTACATGTTTTGTTTTTTATTTCATGAATGACTAATTTCTGTTGTTTCCCGTTTTATAAATATATTCTATATATCTTAATTAAAACTGCAGCATTTAACTGGTATTTCCTTCGTTGCATTTGCTAATACCACAAGAACTGATCGTGCAATTTTCAGCAAGTTGTTTCAAAACAAAAAAAGGAAACCAGCACTATATGTTTATGATAAGGAAGATTAAAGAGGTGGAACGAAAACAGCTATCCTACACAAAAATATAGCCATAAAATAAAAGCTCCAGAATATCATCATCATCATAATAAACAGACGTCTGAACTGTCACCAGCACAAATTAATCCAAAAATAGTGAGTTTCTAAAAAACATTATACACAACAGGTAACAGGGGTGCAGGTTTCCTCATATAGATTGTCTCTGCACTGCAACCTTTCTTTGCATGTCTGAGAGAAAAAAGGAGAAAAATCGGCGAAACGTCAGCGCAGAGAATCAGAGTTCAGAGGGGAAAGAAAGTCAGAAGCTTTTGCCTATTTGTCAAAAATCCAACAAAAATGAAGAGCAAATAAACTCAAGATGTGAGCATAGAGGGGGCTTCTGAAGCTGCTAAAAACAGAAAAATAAATAAATTCATGCTTTTGTTCCTAACTGGTTGTTAGCGGTTGTGTTGGGCTTTCAGAGTCATGAACTCGTTTCGCACCGATTACGACTTCCAGCGACTTCACTTCTACTAGCACCCCCGCTAAAGACGTGTGAAAAATGACTTATTGCTGCAGCAGCTTCAACCTTTGGAGAACATTTATTCATAACAGGCCGACTTTATTTAGAAACTGCTTGAAATGACAATCATGTACAGCTAGAAAAACGCTAAAGAAATTAGCTGCTCTCCTCAACGCACCCTTAACTAAAGTCAGAGAAACAGTTAAAGTTAAAACTACAAACAAGTTCGCTGTTAAGAAGCGTAATTAAAGTAATAAAAAAGTCCAGATTAAACCGTGTTTATATGCTAAATGTTTGAAAAGAAGTAATTTTATTTCCTACTATCACAAACGTAAACATCCTGGAACTCGCTTCTTTGCTCAGGTTGATTTAATTTCCACTGGGTATCAATGAAGTCTTTTTGAATTTGAACTGAATTGAAAAACCCCAGAGGATCAGAATTTCAACCAACATGAAAACAGACTTTAGAGGACCCATGATGCTGCGGGCCTCTTCTGTCCAAGTCCGTGATCAAACTAGATCGAGTTTTTTTAAGGCATCATTATCAGGGGTGCCAGTAATTATGAAGTACGCTGGTGACAATTTACTTTATATTTTTGTCATAACTGAGATTCTAATAAATGTGGATAATTATCTCTTGTTGCATCCAGTCGAGGAATTTCAATTTAATGGTCACTTTATAGTAAAAGCATTGAGTGAAAATGCAATAGTCTTGTGCTAAATCAGCAAACCAGAGGCTGGAATCGTCCAGTTTTCCCTTTGATTAGCAGGAAAAATCCTGACCTCTGACTCATTAAGTGCCTTCAAAGTAAATATTCTATTAAACAAGTTTATGCTGCTTTTATTTGTTAAAATCAGAGACACATACTTGATGCATAAATGAGGATCATTTCTGTTTGAAAACGGCAAATTTTATTTAGAGCTGCAGCTAACGATTGTTTTGATTAGTCGACTATTTGGACGATTAATCAGATGGAAGAATGGACACATTCTTCACCACTTAACCCTTTTTGAAAAATACAATATTAGAAATATTGTAAAAGATTCAAATAAATAATTAATAAAAAAAAAACATTTTACTACCTGAAATGAAATAACATTCCTTCAGCTTTTTTTTTCAAAATGTTTATATTTTTGCAGCTTTCTTCACTGACTGTACCTTTCTTTCAGCAAATAATTTTCTTTTTGAATTTGTAATTATTAATTACTAATTAGGTTGACGATTGTTCCAATAATCTTTTCATCACGTTTAATCCGATTAGTCGTTTCAGCCTTGGTTTTCTTCAGAACAGAAAAAGTCTAATCTATGCATCTTTGGAGTCTCTGATTATAAATATTTTTGCATTTTTGGGCCAAAACCGCGACAGAGAAGCTGCTTATCAAATATTTCTGAAAGTCCAGAGCTCCAACCTGATTTTTGGTGAAATTTTAGCATCTTAATTCCTCATCGGAGCAGATGAAACTGTAATGGGTTCGTTAGCAAGCTTTCTACTCCGCCTGGACTCACACTTGAAGAACAGAAAACTCGAAACCAATCTGCAAAGAGGAAAGCCGGCATCATCTGTGCCTGCTTAAAGTGGAAAACATTTTTACATGGTACACTCAATTCAAAGTGTATTTCATCTCCATCGCTACAATATAAGTGAATGGCAGTGTCCTAATAATAATGATAATAATAATGATAATCCTAACAAGAATAGTAATAAAGAGTTTACATCACTGTGTACGATTTACCTTCATTTGTGGGTTTTTTAAGATGTGTGGCAGGAGAGTAATAATGACACCACAACCAAACAGGCCTCTGTGAGACAAAGTGCGCACGCCATCAACACTAGAAGAAAATGGAGGATTACTGAAACTAGCCCCGCCCCCTGCACCGCGGCTCCAGAGACATATCAAAGTCACACTCATATATGCGGACAGATCCACTGAGAATCAACACATTGCTTGTTTTTAGGGATACCTAGCAAAGTCTATGCAAATATACTCATTATGTACAGACACGTGGTTGAAGCCAAAAAGCTATTTCACTTTGTCGCCGACTCGAAGCGGTAGAAATATAGAAAAAGTCTTTTTTCCTTTCACTTTTCCAAACACGGCTATGGAGGGATATACAGAGCTAAAGAGGACATCAAAGCTTTTGTATAAGGAGTGATTTTTTTTTTTCTTCCTATTTTTTATTATGTTTTTGATTTTTTTAATACAAAGTCTGAATTTCTACCTCTGGACGACTAACGGACCTGCGAAACATGTTTAAAATACCAACAGATAAAGAACACTTGGACTCCGAAGAACCAAATACTAAAGAAAACTAAAAGAGGCTCGATAAAGTTCCTATGGATGGAGGAGCTCCCAAAGTCTGCCGCGTCTCCGCACCCAGGGAGACGTTTGGCGTCTGGTTTTGTTTTGAAAAAGAAGAAGAAGAAGAAGAAGAAGAGCCGATGTCGGCACACTGGCGCTCGACTCCGCCCCGTTTCTGGAGGCTCTTCCTACCAACAGGGTTCCTTCACATCTCCATGGAAAAATCCCACAGCAGAACTCCCACTGTGGACTCTGAAGTATCGGCCCGATAAACCAAACAACCGATATTTATTTCCATCTTGTTGCTGTTTGTTTTTTGTCCCCCAAAGGTGTCAAAACACTAGAGAAA
The DNA here is from genome assembly GCA_010277015.1 of Poeciliopsis turrubarensis. Lineage (NCBI taxonomy): Eukaryota > Metazoa > Chordata > Actinopteri > Cyprinodontiformes > Poeciliidae > Poeciliopsis > Poeciliopsis turrubarensis. The sequence goes on along the minus strand of VMRN01000014.1, from coordinate 6,485,244 downwards.
TATAAATATATATATAAATATATATATATCGGTTATCGGCCAAAACAGCAATTTTGATATCGGCCCAAATTTTCATATCGAGCATCAATATGAAATTTATCTGAGGGAGACATTTCTACTGATGGAGGGATTTAAATAGGGAAGGAAAGAAGGAAGGAAGGGAGGACAGAACACAAAAAAAGGACACAAAGATGTTAGGAAAGAAGGACACTTGGAAGGGAGGTAGGACACAATGAAGGAATGTCCAGAAGGAAGGACACTAGGAAAGGAAGTAGAACAAAAAGGAAGGAAGGTCACTAAAAGGAAGTAAGACACAAGGATGTAGGGACAATAGGAAAGGAAGAAGGATGTAAGGAAGGATGGATTGTAGAAAAGGTAATAGGACTTTATGGAGGAGAGATAGTAGGAGAAGAAATAGGACACAAGGCAGGGGAAAACACTAGAAAAGGAAATTAGGAGACAAGGAAAGAAAAGTTGAAAATGAAGTAGGACTCTAAAAGTACAAAAGGAAAGTAGGAGACAAGGAAGGGGAGAGATTAGGAAGGAAAGAAGGACAAAAATAAGAGGACAACAAACAAAAGGACACTAGAAAATTTCAAAGGATACTAAAAATAAAGTTGGACAAAGAAAGGACACTAGGAAAGGAAGTAGGACATAAAGAAAGACAACAGGGTTGGAGACACGAAGGATAAATTGGGAGGAAGTGCTGATTTTTTTCCAAGCTCTTGTTTTTCCAGACATGGAAAATCCTAAAGTCAGATTCCAGACTTTTCCAGGCAGTGGAGGAACCCCGTACCTAAAGCGTCCGGTCGAACATTTCCCAGCAGCCCTCAAACGTCTCCAGGCGAAATCACGGGGAAAAGATGGACAGCACGCAATCAAAACGCCGTGGGATTGCAGGAGCAGGAAGTGACGAGTCATGCAGCAGGCGTCCCGTAACGCCGAGGAGCCACCGATCCACGCTCCTCCGCGCGAGCAGAAGAAGGTCACTGAGAAACCACATGAAAAATGTTCTGTGGTTGCGTCGAATTGCATAAAAAAGGTCAAACGCCTCAGAAATCATGACAGAAATCCGTTCCAGGCCTTGAAAACCCGAATCCAGCTGAGCGCAGACATCCAAACCAGTCTGTTTTTGGCAAAGCCCTGTGAGTTCAAGATGGCGGCGTGTAATGCAGGACAGGTGCAGACGTGTGGTGATAGTGTCACATGGCAGTGGGGTGGTGGGGTCACGGGGTCGTGGGGGGCTAATAATGAAGGTAAGTGTTTACGAGTCAGAACTTCCTCTGGGCGACGAGAGGCGGCTTCTATGTGACCCAGGCGTCCAATCTCATGCGTTTTACGTTTCCTCCTTCCTGATCCGGTTCGTTCGACACCCTGAGGAGCTCGGTGGCGCCGCCTCCGCCTCCGGTACCGCCGCCGCCGCCAGCAGCGCTGCCGTCGTCGCGGTCGCTGCCCTCGAAGGAGCTGGCGTTGCTGCTGACGCTGTCTGCGGGCGAGCGGCCCGTCGGCGGCTCCAGGCAGAGCAGCGAGCTGGGGTACTGAGGCGGCGCCGTCAAGATGGCGCCTCCGGACGTGGAGGACGGCGTGGTGGACGGAGTCGGAGCGGGGGGAGGACACGGGGTGCTCCGGTCCCGGCCGGGCGAGACCGGCTCCGACTTGATGCTCACGCCGGAGCTGGTGTTGACGGTCAGCATGGCGCCTTGAGGTATGTGGGTCGCCGGCCTGGAACGGGTCAGAGGGAAGAAAACAAGATGGAGGATGAGAGGCGGAGCAAAAACGAAACCGCTGACCATCCCTCATGATAGAAATCATTCTGCAACCTTATAGCTTTTCCATATTTGGTCAGTTTACAACCACAGACTTCAATGTTTTATTGAAGTTTATGAGATGGAGCAACACAAAGGAGCAAATAACTGAAGTGAAAAGTAAAAGTTTGTTGTTTTTTTTTAAATTAAAACATTGAATCATGCATTACTTTCCTTCAGCTTCAGGTACAAACTGCAACATGTTGATCCATCACATCACAAACAGGATTCTTATACATTCTTATGTAAAAACTCCAGTTTTTCAATATCCAACTTCCCAGAGTTTCCAATCTGCAGTGTTTAATTTACACAAACAGACTGTAAGTTTGTTCATAACGTCAAAAAGTATTTTAAATGATAAAGAACAAACTAGGATAGAAGAGAGGAAGAACAGAGAAAGAGGGGAAGAAAGTCAAGGAGGAAAAATAAGACAAGAAAGTGCAAGAAAGGAAAGAAATAAGGAACAAGAAAGCAAACGAGGAAAGAAGGGAGTAAGGAGACAAGAAAGTATGCAAGTAAAGGAAAAAGGTAGGACATATGAAAGTACACAAGGATCGAAGGAAGCAAGAAAGTCAGGAATAAGAGACAAGACAGGAAGAAGAGAAATTATGCAAGGAAGCAAATTGTCAAATAATAAGAAAAGAGAAGGAAAGATAGAGGCAGAGGGAAGAGTGTAAATGAAGACAGGACACATAGAAGTACACAAAAAAGGAAGAAGGAAAGGAAACAAAGTATTCAAGACAGGAGACAAAAAGTGCATTACAAAAGAATGAGCAAAATAGGACAGAAAATATTTTTTTTCTATTCTTCGTGAATTTTCCATTATTTTCCAGGCTTAAAAAAACCAAACTCAGTCTCCACAGTTTTCCAGAACACGTGAAAATCCTGCAATAAAATCCATCAACATTTATGGTTGTAAAATGACAAAAACATGAAAAACCTCAAGGGGTGTGAAAATATTTGTAAGGCGCTGTAACAGTAATTAGCAATGTGACAAAAAGCGAACAATTAGATCCCCAGAAGACCATTTGTGTCGGGACAGAACATCACAGAGCGGCACCAACAAGGAAAAGCCACACTCAGTTATTCACCGGCGGCCATCTTTGAGCCATCAAAAGCAAAGTAACGTCCCCAACAGCAGCTCCCAAACCACCAACAGAAGCATGAAATGATTGGTGTGTGACGGGGTGGTTCGCAGTGAGTCAGCAAGGATGTGAAGAAAATAATAACCTGGTTAGAAAACATGGAGGAAACCACAGCTACACCACTTTCCCTTTTGGCAGCAGGCATGCTTAAAGAGAGGGGAGGGGGGCGGCAGCCAAAAAGCAGTCACAAGACACACAGGAAATAGGAAGTGTGATACAGTACCGGCCCAACCACTCATCTCTACCCAAGAGCAGGTTGGACGGAGAGCCAACGCTGTGGGGAGAAAACAACATGTTGGAGCCCAAACCGAAAGGGAACAGGTGGATTAGAGGCATGTGAGGAGAAAAGTGGGAAACATTATGGCAGGCAAGTTTGGATTCACCGCAGTGACGCCGTTTCTCTGAGCACCGCAAGCACAGATCTTAGTTTGAAGCAGACAAAATTAGAAGATCGTAATGTTCTGGGTTTTCTGGGTGCAATATTTACATCCCTGCTCTCCAAACCTTTTCTTCTGTTTAGATTTTTTACATTTTCACAACTGAATTTTTGGCTCATTAATAAATTAAAAATGTAATTTTAATTAAAGCCAACTAAATATTGAGACTGACGATTAATTGATTAATTGGATAAAACAATGGTACATTCTATTGATTTTTCACTTCACCACTTAATCGTTTTTCCACACAATATTAGAAACGGAGATAAAAATAAACCTTTAAATAAGAAACATTTAATAAAACATAAGCATTCCTTTAGTAATTCTGAACTATTCCACTTGAGGAGTTTTGGTTAAAAGTCTTTTAACCTTAAATGCAAACATAAATATTTTTTGAACAGTTTTGGTTTAATTACTGCTCTGAATATGTTGTTTTTTCACCAAATGGCATCTTTTTCAGTCTGTATGCTCCAGTTAACAATTAATAATAAATAATAATTGCTTATTATTTTAATAAGCAATTAATCACAATTAATCCGATTGGTCCTAACTGTCAATAAAAAAAAAAAAAAACATTAAATAGAATTACAGAATTGGGTTTTTGGACAGCCTCGAAGTTTCTATATTTTTCGGGTTGATTGTTTTCTTATTTTAGAAGTGAGATTTGCAAAATGCTCCAGCCACACTTTGGATAACCCTAATTTACAATATTAAGCCTTTAACATGTCATTGACGACCTTTGGTCAATTATTGGCTACATTCTGTCATAGGCAACTGCATGACTGCATGGAAAAGCATTCATCGCGCCATAAACACAAATACTGCTCTTTAAGAACATCCCTGTTTGAAAAACGCTTCTTTGTGACGCCACTAACTTAAAAAACATGATTTATATATCTAAACTGCACACAGTAAGTGCATTTAATTATATTTTCAAATTTACTGACATTTATTGATGTTTCTAAAAAAAAATAATTTATTGAAATTGATCGAGATGATAAGAGAAAATGTTCACAGTAAATGATAAACTATACGATAAATGCCCACCCCTACTCCAGTCACCCTGTCTCTGCTTATGTATCCTCACAGCATGATGCTGCCACCACCATGTATTGAAGCTACCAATTTGCTAAAAGGTGGCAAAATGTGAAAACCTTCAACTTTTGAAAATTTCAAAAGAAAATAAATGAAACCAGTTTAATTTTCTCATCTTAAAACGGTTTTCTTGCCCCGTCAGAATCTCCTGCTCTGCTGCTTTAGAGGCAGGATCCGTCCAAATACAAAGTGAGCCCAAATCCCGGGCTGACAGACAAAGTCATGACATTTCACACACACTAGCGGTGGCTGTTCACCTCAGATTGGCAGCCAGACTGGACACTTGGCTAGACAGCTCGCTGCTCTGTTTGTCCACGCCCCACATGCTGTGGAGGAGAGGAGAGGACACACTTCAAGGATCTACCAGACCAAAACCCGAAATCGCTCAGAGACATTTAGTCACCCATATTTCAAACGCAAAGGAGAAGAAAAATGGAAACTGTTTGATTCTGTGCAGGGAAAAAAGTGAAAACTTTAATCTAAGGATTGTAATCCTGACTGATGCAGCAATTTCACAAAACGTATCGGTTGAAAAGAGGCTAAAAACTTTACAGATCATTATTGATGCGCTATTTAAAACCACTGCATTTCTATCTCTGTATAAAATTATTTAGTATTACTTTGAGTAATTAAGCAAATTAAATGTAATTATTCTTGAGCTGCTGTAGTAATTATTTAATCAAAACGGCCAAATTTTAATTGAGTCCTCTCACAAATTAATCCCAAAATTTAGAGAAAATCATGTTTACCTTCTCAATAAGGAGTGTAGATTTCTTAAAAACTATGTTTGACCAACTACACTTAAAAAGTAACATGTTCAGCTCTGGAAACAATGAAGAGTCCACTGCACTGAACCCCATTGAAAACCCCCTGGTTATTCCACCAAATATTGATTTCTGAACCGAGTTAAAACATTATGTTTCTAAATTCATATGAACGTGTTTTCTTTGTTTTGTTGTTCTGTTTTGTTATTTTGACCATTTCTCATTTTCTCATATTCTTCAAATAAATACAAAAGTTTTACTTGGATTTTCAGAGGCATGATGTCAGTAGTTCATAGAATAAAATAATGTTCATTTTACTAAAACATATATCTATAAAGACAAAAATCTGGGAAACTGATCATTTTAAGTGGCCTCTTAATTTTTTCCAGAGCTGTATGTCATACAATATAAATTAAAATCAATTAAAAAAATATTGTATTGATCTCAAAGGGAAATTAAATGTTGTTAAATTCATATTAATTCAAATTCTTCAAAGAAATTCAGAACTTCACTAGTAACATGCAATATATAAAAGATTTCTTATGTACAGGCATTTTAACTACTTTTTAACTATAATGACAAAAAGTAGTTTTCTTATTGTGAACTGTTGAGTTGTATAAGTTTCACTCACAGTTCCTGTTGACACAAAGAGGAAATACAGAGACTTCAACACTTTTAGCTTGTTAGGTTTAATGCACATCCGCTCTGGATGTAGAAAAAAGATAAACTTTAAAAGACACTGAATGTGTGGCATTGTGTGAAAGTCGCCGTAGAGCCTGGAGGAATCTGCAGATCTGTTGACATGTTGGACCAGAAGAAACTCCTGACACTTCACACTATTAGCTGCTCTGTTTGAAATTAAAACCTTTCAGGTGAGTTTTTAGCTCCCTGGAAAGAAAACTTTAAAGAAATAAATCTTTGTCCAGTTCTAAATATAAAGCCACATTTTCTATTTCTGTGAACCGACATCTTCTCGTCCACAAGTTTCAAACTCAAGGTCTGGGGGCCAAACGTGGCCCGCCGTAGCTTTCTACGTGGCCCTCTTGACTCCAGATGCTAAATTACTTCAATCAGTCCCTCCAGTTGCTGTGATTCCACAATTGTGGAAATTCACATAAAATCAACAAATGCAAGCATTTTTCTCATGCTGATACATAATAGCTGTAAGTTTATTACAAATTTGGGTTTAAGTTATGCTAACTCTCTCCTGTAGGAGGCAGTATTTCTTACTTTTACGACACTACTGCCTCAGCGTTGTTTGATGGCAAACATTCAGTGATCAGTATGGTGATGAATAAAAGTCATGTAACCTACATTAGCGTAAATATTTCAAAAATATTTTTGGAAATATTTCTAAATTGGCACCATAAAATTAGTTACTTTGATTGCAAAAAAAAATAAAAAATTACAAAATCAATCGCAAAATCTTGGAGGGACTAAAAAACGTAAAAATACGTTCAATATTTAATTTTAAGAACTATTTATAAAATGCAAACAGCTACTTATTAATATTTTAAGTTTATTCATCGGTTTTACCAATGCATCCTGATACATTGATCATTAAGAATATTCTTTAACTTGATTTGGTCCAAGATGAAAATGAGTTTGACACCCTTGTTCTAGTCAAACTGTTGTTCTAGCAAACAAAATATCATCAAATCACTTTATCTTTATTATTGGAATACCTTCTGGAAAAGTGACAGAGCCAACCTGCTACCCCTGCTCACGATTGATGGTTTAATAAAAGCCACAGGAAACTACTCAGATCGATGTGATGACAATGGTGACATGCAAACCAGGTCACTAAAGAGGATGCAAGTTGCTTGCATTGGAGGTCATGGTATGCACATAATGCAAGCAACTGGTAGGGTCAGTATGCCAGCTGTTATCAGAAGACTGAGCTGTTAGATGAGGATGTTACAAACATTTCCTACATGTCTGCAGAGCAAAAACAAAATCAGGAGACTTACACCAAGTTGCTGAGTGATGCAAGGTTAAGCTGCTGCTGCTGCTGTTGCTGCTGCTGCTGTTGGGGTTGTTGTTGCTGGGAGACGGCCTGCTGTTGTTGCCATGTGGACACGCTGGTCGGCAACAGGCCGCCTGGTGACGCCAGAGCGTGTAAAGCAGTGATGTCCGCACTGGTCAGCTGGTACTCTGAGGGAAGGTGCAGGATTCAAATACGAATTAGAACTTCTGTTTATGTTCAGGTGATACAAACAGGTGCAGCTCGTTTCTCCGGTTTATACTTAAAACTGTTTCAGTTTTTGTTGTGTAATCTATTCATCAATCATTACCTGCCTTGACACTCATTAAACATGCATTAAAGAATCAAAGCAAAACTCCGGGTATGTCTTTAATGAGGGAATAACGTTAAAATATGATGTAAAACGAAAAATACAACAACTACCTTTGACTGCAGTTTCTGCCTCACCTGTGTTGTACGCTGTGGGTATGGCGGAGAAGGGCAGACCTTGTGCCAGGAGGCTCGGTGTGGCTACAGACACCACAGGTGTGGTGAGGGTTTGTGCCACCTGGGCTCCGGCCGCCAGCCGCTGGGCGTTCTGCCAAAGAGCGAAACAACATCAGCAAAAATACAAACAGGGAGCAGCTTCCTCTGCGAGCCCCTTTCAGTTCTTTTTTTTTTTTGTTTGTTTGTTTGTTTTTATTCGGACATGCTGGGAATGACAGATGCACACATGGCTGAACTCAGAATGATGTTCCACACCGAGGAAACCTCTCAGTGCGTTCTTGATGACATGCATCAAAAACAAACTCCTTGGTTTGAATAAGACACAAAAGAGAATTACATCAAAGGCAATTTATTCAACCGCTGGTTACAAAAAGAACTGAATCTTATTACTGCGTAACATTAACAATGCGCAACATTAAAATAACTAGTTTATGATATAAATATAGTAGTGAGGACTGGACAGTTTGAGTGAAAAACTTAACACAATATAAATCGATATCAATAGTTATTGTTTTGTTTTAAATATCTGACATACTGTCAAACTGGTTGTGTGGGCTTTCCTCTTTTATCCACAGTTTTCACAAAACGCCGTCGTTTCTCATTTTTAAGCAGTGATGAGGCACAGTGGCAAAACCTTAAACTGCTGCTTCCCTCCGTTACTCAACATGCTGTTGCTAGGTAACCAAAGAACGAGTGAGTTGCTAGGTAACCAAAGAGCCAGTTAGTTGATTCCACGACACTTTGCTTGCTTAGCTGTGAGAAGTTTTAATAATCTCTGTGTGTAATCAGTTATGTTATTTTATTTTATTAAACCTTACAACCAATTAACCGCTGAAGATCTTATTTTTGCGCTCCTTGAATTTTCAATGCATGTAAAGAAAGAAAAAAACCTTTTAAATAGTCCTTTCATGACAATAACTTTTCTAAACATGCGTTTTGAAACTAAATCTTGAGGGACGACATCAAAACCACATGATTTATGTCTAAATCTTCTGCTCCCAAACTGGTGGAAAGGAGCTCAAACTGGAGCCCTTTTTAAACACTTCTACATATAAATCGTCTTGCTATAAAAGGCAAAAGATTCTGTGGATTTTCCCTGGAATTACCTTCATGTGTGAAAAGGACCATTCATCAAGAGTTTTGAATTACACTAAACGTACAAAAGGAGCAGAGACAGACCTCAAAGAGGAGAAAGATTTAATTATCTTCCTTTGTGAGGAAGAACAGCGAGAGTGCCAGCAGAGAGAAAGTGATGAAAATTAATCACCATCTTCCGGAAAATGAGAATCTTGCCTGTCGACTTTAAGACGAATTGTTGAAGAGGGAAGAGAAGAGCCACCAGAGGCAGCCATTACTCCTCTAAAAACACATTTATCTTAATAACTATTATCGTATTTTGTTGCGAGCATTGTGAAGGGCATGCATTCTGAAAAGGTTGAGATTTCAACAGCTTAGCAACATATTGTGGAAAAAGTTACATTTCTACAATATATTGTTTCATTACATTTAATAGACTCGGAAAATTGCTAATTTTTACAAATACTGGTTTTTTTTTTACACTTTATATTTTAGGGATGAAACAATTGTGATTAATTTTTGAAAAATTGTCAACTTATTTAGTAATTGATTAATCGTTCAGTAAAGCATATAAACTCAAAAAGGGCCATCAGGGAAGTAATTAAAGCAAAACTGTACAAATAATATGTACATTTTGCATTTAATTTATAATAATTTCAAGCCTAAAAAAAAACCTTGTAAATATGTTTTACCCAAAAGACCTACAGTTCAAATTATGTACAGAATGATTTATAAAAGAAACTGAAGTATTTGTTTATTTGCATCTTTCAAGGTATTTCTAATATTGTACGAAAAAAGCTTAAGTGGCTAAATGAAACATCTGAAAAATGTGGCTATTTTTAAATCTGATTAATCATCAGAACAATTGATTGTTCTGATGATTAAACTGAACAATCATCAGTTTGCTATATTGCAATAATTAGTTGCAGCCTTAATATATTTAAACTTAGTGTACACAGTTTTTTTTTTTTATCTTTAAACCTTCATGTCACAAAGTGACAAATGTGTTTCCATTTGTCACATTGACGCTGATACACACTGAATTAACTCACTTAGGCACAAATATTTAGATACTTTCATTTTATTCTGGAAGTTAGAAATCATCCCTTTGCCTTAAACTTTCAATAGAAGTGAAGCAATGATACTTATAAGGTAAAAATGCTAAGGATGCTACTGCAGCTGTAGTATGAGGTAAAATCTTTTCCTCTGGATTTAAATCTGCAACTGAAAGGTTGAAAACTGAAATTGTTTGCATGATCTAAACTCCTAATCTGAATTTCTAACTTCTCTGCATTCATCAGGTGCAAAAAAATGAAACAAACAAATGAAACACAAAGTTACATGCTTTTTGTTTCACGGCGGACAGTTGGCCATGAAAGCTCAAATTTGGAGTTTTTGTTGGTTAAATGCCTTTAATGTAATTCAAAGTAGTCATTAAAAATCTCAAACATTGTGTCGGATAGTGGAAATGAGTGTGTGAGACCGTCGGTGAACACTGAAACATGCTCTGTGGCGCTTTGCACCACAACCCAAAGTGAGAACATCCATGCTTTAGATAAGCACCATACGTTACGATGAAGCGAGTCCAGCTCAAACCTGCAGGAAAGCACTCGGATATTTCTGCCACGGCAACGTCAACGAGATTACTGTGGAGGGCTCAATTCTAGATTATCTCTAAAAACTAAAAACAAATGCTGGAATAAAACATCCACGAACCCTGACCCACATGCAGTCAGTCAAACTGAACACCATCTCAATGGAAATGTCGGTGAAAACAAAACTGAAACAAGAAGAAACTCCTGCAGAGTCCTGCACTCATGCTGACAGCTGACTGGCATCGACTCATGCGAGTGACTGATGTATGTGTTTGGGAGTGAGGGGGGGGAAATCACCTCGTTTACCAATTCCAGCTCATCCTCTGTCTGCAAGGAGTTGTAACAGAGAGGGTTATAACTCTGGAGTGACTGAATAAAACCATGAAAACAAAGCCTGAACTCAGACTAGTTCATTGGTTTGTTTACAAAGTTCAATAAAAAATGAGAGGAGCAGCAAACAAAGCCACATTTTTGGACATCTTTTAGCTAACATTTAGTTTTCTCAGACCTGATCTAAAGAGGTAGCAACAAACTAAAGACAATAAAAATATTTGGAAACAGTTCAAATTATTTATCAAAGGTTTGGTTAAGAAACGCACTAAAACTGAGAATCTAAATAATGTTCTTAATAGTTTGGGCAAAAGATTATAACCTAGTTTTGTTCCATCTTTACACTTTAATTTCACATTAAACTGAAATACTTGAAGCAATTATTAAAGCCTAATGAAGTTGTGGATCATTCCTTTATAAAATATTTGCCTAGATTGTACATCTTTAAAGGATAAGAACAACATTTTTCATTATTGTGTCTGATGTTTGTTTTTCAACTTATGTTCACTTAAATTATCTCCACTTGATTATTGTAGTAAACAAATCTGAAAAAAATCCTCTGACACTGAAGATACAAGATGAGAAATAAACAAGTTTTTGGATAAATATTTTAAACCAGTCAGTCAAAATTCTGATTATCAAACAGCTTGATTAAAAAGATCAGATTTATCAATAACAGAGCATTGAGGATTCGGGTTTTGGATGAGAAGATAAATGAAGATTTCCTGATTCTCTCGCAGCGTCTTCAGTTTTATGGGTTCAATCAAACTAAACATGAAGCAATTTGGTCCCCATTCATTTATTTCACCCCAGGATTGAGATATTTACCCAGCTCCTGTATAGTTCGGGGCACTTTGGCAACAAGAAATATGATTTCCGTTTTGTCTTCGCAGTAAAGATATGGGAACTTGGAAAATGTTGACAGTTTTTCCACTTTTCAGGCATTATCAAGGTAAGTTTTCCAACCTTTACAGCACCACAAATATGAGATGAAAACAATATAAATGACCTAAAAAAGACAGTTTCAATACAGTATTAGGTGATCTTGACCTATCAATACTTCTACAGAAACAACTAAAATACAGCAAAGTTCAACACTTAATTGATCTGAGAACAAAACACTAACCGAACAAAAAAAATCCCCCAATTTCATTAACTTTAAGGTACACAATATAGTCGGATCAATTAGGAATAATAAATATTCCTTACACTGAAATGATCTAAACAAATTAAATGCTTAAACATAAAAGTTACAAAAACATCTTGCAAGGTTTTCTGGCATTAAGCAAATACAAATAATTTTGGTAATTCTAACAGGCCTAAAAAGAAAAGTTTAGTTTGATTTAACTCCAGGCACAGAAAACAAAATTCATTAAGTGTATCAAATATCTGATTTCAACTGAATAAGACTGACATGAGACATAAACATGAAGGAGTCTTTATGAATGTTTGACTGTTGTCATGAAGTGTCATTCTGTAAATGACAAATTTAAAGCAACTTTGCATTGAAAATGTCATTTACAGAATGACACTTCATGACAACGTTCATAAAGACTCCTCCATATTTATAACAGTTGTTATGTCAATCTTAAGCACACCATTCAAATGAAACATTTTCTAAATTTAGGCATTTAGATTTAATACAGGGTGTCCAAAGTGTGGCTCTTGAAACAATTTTGGGTGAGCCTTAATCAGAAATTCAAGAATAGGAATTGGTAGTTTGCCATTTCTTTTTTTTTTTTTTTAATCTGACAAACCTGCAAAATAATTTTAAATTTAGAACAATTTATCAATAGTAGCTAAATTATGTGACTGCTATCACGTTTGCTTTCAGGTCAAAATGAAAACATAAAATAGTTTTTGCAAAAACAAAAACACTAAAAAGTTTAACATTTTCAGCCCCCGTGCCAGAAAGTTTGGACACCCCTGATTTATGATCACAACTGTGCAGTTTGAAAGTGAAGCACTTTCAAGCACACACTTTGGGAAATCCAAATTGAAATTTTATTATTTCAATGTTTTCTAGCCCCTGATGACAACAAATGGCAACATGTTGGTTTAAAAAAAACGTGCTGGGTTTGTGAGCTTTTCTAGCGATCATGAAAAGAAGTGAGGGGTCAGAAATGTTAAACCAAAGTTGAACTTGGCTGATCTCACCATCTGCATGAGGCTCTTCCCGCCCTGCGAGGTGATGACTCGCAGGTCTGGCTTACGGCTGTTGACCATCTGCGGGCTGGGAGGGGGAGGCGGGGACTTGGCCGGAACTACTTTCCCCAGGCTGTTGCCGTTGGAGACGGTGAGCAGACCTGGGGAGGCCCTGGCGCTGGTGTATCCATTAGCTGTGGGGGAGATGGAGGTGCGAATGCATGGCGATCAATAGTGAACGATCAAACAGAGAGTAGGGGTACAGACAGCGTTAGAGTTGAGTTTTGTTGTTAAGGAATCCTCTAAAAAAACGACTTGACTCTGAGGGATAAACCTGAAGATGGACAATACAGAGGGTCGCTAATGCTGTGATTTATTGGACACATATTAGTCACAAGCCGCTCAATGGTGTCTTTAAATTAGATATGTTCTTAAATAATACAGTTCCTTCTTTTACAAATCAATCATGATCTGCGAAATGTAGCTTTTTTGACAAAAAGACAAACCTTTAATGTCAAAGTGGAAACAGTTTTTTACAAAACGATAACAGAAATATGAAACATATTAGGGCTGAAACAATTCCTCGAGTGATTAAAATTCCTAGTCTAAAATGAATCTGCCTTGAAGCTTGGTTAATTTACATTTTATTATTTAGCACACCTAAATACAATATTAGCCTTGCACAGCGCGCTCATTTCTGCCTGAGTTGTTGATGAAAGCTAAGTGTTAGCAGCATCAAGTTCACTCTGGGAGGATTTTATTGATTCATGATAATGTCCGGGCTTTTATTGTTTTTTCGGGAGACCGATAAGCATCCTATAAAATAACTGGCACGTTGCTGCCGCCTTTCTCCTCCCAGAGCTGTTGCCTGGTGGCCATTGTTCAGCGCGAAAGGCGGGGAAGAGCGCTGCAGGTGTACTTATACAGATGAGCGGATAGACTGAACACGGCGGGCAGAGGTTCTGTAGTTGATGCTTATAGTGTAAGTGTAGCTTTACGGACAAACCAGAAAATTAATTTCCTATCATCCCGGCCACTAAAGGGCGGCGGAGCGCATCGTGGCAGTGTATGGCTGGTAAATGAGTTTCTGTGACGAACTAAGGAGCCACATTCAATGAACAAAAAAGCTATAAATGTTGGACAAGGTGAGAATTCATCTATTAAATTAACTGGAGATGAACACAAACTAAAAGCTGAAGCATAGACATTTTTTATAAGCATATTTGTGAGCCTGCCTCTTTATTACTAAAATGCACAGAATTTCAGATTTTTGTATAATTTTCCTTCAGGTTAATTTAGAAAGTGAACTATTGTTGTTACAGGTAAATTTTATGAACTATAGAAAAGTTAATTTTATAAACCACAGAAAAGTAACTTTTAGGGAAGTTCAAACATGAACAATTGGACTGATGTTGGTATTTGATAGTAATATGGCTGTTATATTAGACTTACCAGTATTTTATTTTATTATTTTTTTATCCGATTACTCGATTACTAAAATATTCGTTTACAACAGCCCTAATAATAAATGATAAATATTGAGTGTTTCAAGTGATTGTAGTATAAAGACACCTGAAAACCATTACAGCATAAAGACAAAATACAAGCAAGCGAGGAGCGCATCGATTGCAGTTTTCTGGCCAATCGTCGATTATCATCCGACCCGCTGATTCAGATTTGGATTTTTTTTTTGTCTGCTAAATAAAACAAGAAAGTCTTTGAGTTGGCAACAGTGGGGCAACTATTGTTAAGTGCAAATGTGCAGACATGGCCTGATCTGTCAGCCAAATCTTTTCTCATGACAGAGCAGAAGAGGACAGTGGTTGATTTTTAGCTTCATAGAGGCAAACAAGATCGGTTTGTAAGATCGGCTTCACATGCAAGTATCAGCCGATCACCGATCGCCCATAATTAAGAAAACTGAGGCTGATTTCTTAGTGCACCCCTAGTTTATGAGGAGTATAAGTCAGGATATTGATACAGAAACTTCTCTAAAACATCAAGTTCAATTAAGTTCATTATCAAGACATGGAAGAAACATGGCAGCTCTCTAATGGTGCGTTGATACCAAACGCATTTCGCACGTCAGGCACATCTGGTTTACATTCACAGTCTACGTGGAGGCACGTCGAGGAACCGTCACGGCGCGATTTGAAGCATTTGATGAGTCCGACAAATAAGCCGGCAACGGAAAACAACGGCGAGAGCGATTTACGATGCCTCTAAACGTGCCTACAACATGCCTCCAACAGACTAACCCACGACATGTGTTTGGTGTTCAGCAAAATGTCGATTTTGACACATCGACTTTGAAGTGTCAAATGCTTTTTTGACGCGCATAATGCGCTTGGTGTGAACCACCATTAGTTTCCATCAGCAAGAGAAGTTTGGGCGACATTTATTCTCCAGCAAGATAACGAACCGGAGCATCCAGCTGAAGCTACACAGAAATGCTTTGGGTGTTCCGGAGTGGCCCAGTCAAAGCCCAGACCTCAATATGAACTGTTCACAAACGATCCCCACCAACCTGACAGCTTTTAAACAGTTCACAAGGAAGAATAGAGTAAAACTGTGGTAGAACCTGAATGAGACGCCAGGCTGTTATTGCAACCAAAGCTGCAAAATACTGACTAGAAGGAGGTGAATATTTAAGTAATCACTTAATATATGTTACATATTTTTATTTAATTGTCAATATTTTATAGAACTCAGTTTTTTACTTTGACATTAAAGGCTGTTTTTCCTCTTTTTTTTTTTTTGTCCAAAAAAAGCCACATTTTGTTGATCACGGCTGATTTGTAAATGAAAAAAGAAAGGGATAAAACATCCATACTATTTATTTATTGGTGTATAATTGTGCTTCATTTTTAGAATAAATATCTCATAAGTCAAAAGTGAATAATGAACATTCAGAGAATCCCACTAATTAGCATCCAATCCCAGACGGAGCAACAGAGGAATAATTACTTAATTATACCACACAATCAGGGAAACTGAAAAACAAAGAATGCTACAACTTTGGTTTTGTAAAATATGAAATAAATTACTTACAGACTGGACTTGGACATCCTCCATTTGAATTATTCAGGTCGCCTCCGAGGAGAGCACCTATTAAATAAAGAAAGAAATACAATGAATCCATGCAATTTTGACTTTTTGGCTGAAACAAACTCTAAATTGAAAGTAAAGCTTAAGTTTTCTTCACAAGTTTAAACACTGTGATCAAGTTTCAAAGGGATGACAGAAACTACACACTACAAAATAAATTCCCTTACACATTTTCAGGCATTATGCATCCCAACTAAACAAACAAATAAATGACAGTTCATCAGCTAGTAAAAAACTATGGAAAGCATAAAATAATGCAAATCATGTTTACTCTACTGCTTGCGGTATCTTGTAAAATTGCTCTAATAATAGTAGCCCCTATTTTAAAGTGTTCAATTAATTATTTTATTGCCAACCACTAAATAAAATGTCCACTCTATGTGCAGATCACTGGGGATTTAGCAGGCAGATTATTTTCTGTGAAGTTTGCACAAATTTTTGGTCCTAATATGGCATCAAGGTATTTGAATATGCATTTTTCAATAAATATTCAAAAAGAAATCAAATGAAAGGCTTACTTTTTAAAATTAGAAAGTTCTACAACATAAAAAGTTTCTGGTTCAGCGGATTAGCATTGGCAAAAACAATCAGAACGTGTGAAGAACGTTCTCCAAAACCAAGGCCAGGAAGCTTTGATAGCTCCAGGAGTAACATGATACAGTTTTATTTTCTCTCTCCTCTGGTGACCAACTATGAGTTTCATCACAACACGCCCACACAGAAACGGGGGACGGGCTGACAACGACTCACCGAAAACACAGAACAGACTCAAACACTCAAAGACAGCGAGGTTAGTTTTGTACTCCAGGACATGGACCTTTACATTTGCTACATATTAAGTTGCATAAATTATGCATTTGGCCTTTCATCCACATAAAACCGCTGTTTAAAATCACTAAAAATTATTATTTATAAAAACTCTAACCAAAGGGGAGATTTGAGAAAACTGTGTGTTTGTGTTTGCATTACTGTCTGCAGCAAATAATGCACAAGAAATCTAAAAACAATCAACATTATCTTGTATTTTTATAACCTTATATTCAAATACATCATTTAAAGTAGTTTAACTTTTATATCCGTCCTCCTGGCACCACGTTTAAATCCTAACAGGAAGTCGTGGGTGTTTTGAAGCAATCTGATTGGCTGACATTGCTATGCTGCCCCCTATGGGTTTGGCATATTTAAAACGACGCTCATGTCGATGAAAACTTTTCTGTAAACAATTCGGTGTTTATGATATTATTTCTTTGTTTTTATAAATACCTGGCTATGTGTGTACAATGTCCAAACAGAACACAGATTTGATTATATTCTAAAATAATTATATATTTATAGTTTCATTTCAAATATGTTTTGAGAATTAGATTTATAAAAGTATAAGATAAGAAGTAATTTACACACAGCCAGATATTTTATACAGATAAAATCTCTGTCCAAAAATGTAAGAATAAATCCTATATTGCATGAAAAAAAAAAAACAGGATATAGTTTTGTAAATTAGATTAATTGTTTATGCTTTAAAATAATTACTTTCAAAACTTAAATCAATATTTAACATTTTCCCTGCACTGCAATGAACCCTGCCTGTTTTAAAACCTATTTAGAGGGAAACAAAAATACCAACAGCATAAAAAAAAAAGAACAAGCTGGTTTTGAATGTTACACTGACTAACCAGATAGTTTTGGGTTATCTCTTTCATATGCGTCTGTAGCTCCTTTTCACTTAAAAAAAGCAGCATAAAACAACGATCCAGAAGACTTTATATTATTAGATATAAAACAGAGTATATCTAATAAATGTTGGATGCATCACCTAACAGCACTGATTAAGAACTATGACCCATGTAAGATAAAAACAGAAACATCTCAGCAAAAGTAAAAAGCTGCTGCAGATCATCTCCTGCCTCTTTGTGCTGCGTCTCGCTGCATGCTCACCTGCACTGGCCGGTCGCTGTGGCAACCCCGGAGACACTGTATTTCTCTGGAGAGCCGGTTGCTGTGGCGACAGGAGGTGGGTATCCGTGAGCGATGATGATGTGACATAGGAGGTAGTTACCAGTGCGCTGCCAGGATTACTGAAGTGCAGTGTGCTCTGATTGGACGCCTGGACAGTGACTGGCATGGAGAAGGTCTGAGGCGGAGCCGCCGTCTGCTGCGGGACGACATTCACACTTAGACAACTTACAACAAATTCAATAACAACCATGCGTCACACATCGCTTCAAAGTGTAAGGTATTACTTTATTTATTCATCCACTTCTAGCTGGTATGTCAGGGTTTTCCCTAAAGTTCTATAAGCCTGGCGGGTGTTGTGGAAATTTTCCTTTAACAAAGAGTGAGGCAAAACTGTTCCAAGAACCAGAGAAATAACATATTCTTAATTGGTATTTATTCGAAGTCTCTGCTCACTAATGCAGTGAGGAGGAAGAGCCTCGAGCAGCTTACGGTTTTATAGGGAGAAGTTCATTCCGATAATCTACTTGGTTACAGAATAGACAGCCAGCACACGTCTTCGTTCAGCCATGAGAGATAAAGAAACAATCCAATGACTTAATTGTAAAGCTAAGGCCAAAGAAACTGAAGTTTTTTTCATGAGCTCATGCATCACACAAGAATCATAACACTGCTCTCATAGATTCAGCTAATAATCACAGTAACCTCAACATTTTCCCACTACATGGGCCATCGCCAGCCTAAACACTGTTTATTTCTATTCCTTTTTAATTTCTGCTTCTTTTATTGATTTTTAAGACTTTATAGTTGGTGTTTCGGTATTGAACAATAAAACATAATTATCAAGTGATATTTTTAAATTTCCTGCCAACATGTTCTAACTCCCCTGCCGCCAGGCTTCGCAGGTTTTCTACATGTGATTATCAGTATGACATTTTTTTGTACATAAAAATTTCAATTTCACTGTGGAACGAGCAAAAAAGATGCTTGCATGATTAATTATTAATGCTACAACTTTTGCTAAAATACTACAAGGCTAAAACGATTAATCAGATGAATTATGATTCATCAATTTTTTAAATAATCTGCAACAAATTTAGTAATTGATTAATTATTAACAAGAGCATACAAACTCAAAAAAGGCCATTTTCTGAATAATTAAGCCAAAATGGTATAAAAAAAGAGACTCATTTTGCATTTAAGATAAAAAAATGTAATTATGTTCAACCCAGAACAACTCAAACCCCGTAGTTGTAGCTTCATCCAGTTCAAACTCTGTTAAAAAAAATATGATTTTAAAAAGGAATAATTTTTTTACTTGCATGTTTTAAGGTTTTACTAATATTGTCCTAAAAGGATTTAGCAGTTAAATGAAAAATCTGCAGAATCTGTAAATTATTTTATCTGATTAATCATCAGAATAAACAATTACAACAATCATTTATTGCAACCCTAAAAAAACATTACGATTACTTCAGTGCCAATACTGATATCTTCATTTCTAATTTCGACACAGATTTAAAACATAATGTCAAATAAAATTAAGCTAATTGTGCAGAAAATTTATCTTTTTTGTGAAGTTTTAGAGTCTTTTTCCATCTTTCTTGGAAGCCAGAGAAAACTGTAATCATCTTCTTCCAGTTGGTTCACATTACCTTATGTGCCAAAAATGTGGTTCAAATTTATTTGGCTTTAAAACAAATAAAAACAAAATATTTATCATTTCCTGAATAATAAATTTGTAATGAGATTAAATCAACTAACGCTCTTGTTGAGGTCAGCACATTAAAATAAGTCAACCTACCCCAATAATGTTTGATTTATTTACAACAGAGTAGAAAACACTTAGCGATTCTTAAAATAAACTGTAATTCATATTTTTAATTTCTACTTCCACATCCCTTTTACTTTTGGATGCTTATTTATTTTTTTAAATATCCATTAAATACCAGAAAAGAGCATAAAGGTCTTACTTGAAAGGGAGAAAACTGAACTTTGAGGTTGCAACAATACAAATATCAAACAATGGGTTGAAATCTTTGAATTCATAAAGTTAAAGTCACACTTACTGCTTAAATATTTCTTGAGAGAAGATTATAAAAATAATGCCACCTCTCTTTCACAAATCAAAAGGAATAATAATAAGAAGAGAAGAAGAGTAAAGCTCTTACGCCGTAGCGTTTGAAGAGGACGTCCAAATCCTCTGTGGTTTTACGGAACTTTTCGTCATTCAGAGGACTTTGATCGATTGAGTCTTCGCCATCCGGCTCTGGACTGTCGCAGCCGTTGAAACCTTTCTTTCTCAAAGTCTAGAAACCAAATCAGGGAGAAAAACAATATTCAATGAACCAGTGCAGTTTAAGATAAGCTGTAGACTCTATGAGTGCTTAGAAATACAGTTTAGCAAACATGAATTTCCCAAATGAGTTCAAGTTAAGGGCTGCATTTTCAATTCTGAAACAGCCTCTGCTGTATATACCTCTGCAGCACAAATTTTATTTTGAAGGGGACAAACTCTTATAATAGGAAGTAACATGTTGTGGTCATTAGCAAGCTAAAACCTGCAACTTTGAAAACTTGAGACGGTGTGTAATTATTAGACAGAGCAGCAGCTACAACATCCGCCATGTTTGTTTGGTCTGTTGTTTACATTTATCTTGTCCATTCTCTCCGGTCTGTCATGAGCATGATGTAAACGTCAGACGAAATGAGACATCCTCATTTCTGACATAACTGCATGTCATATTTTAAATTATGAGCCAATAGGTGTAGTTAGCTCTAATAAAGGCCCATAGGTCACATATTCAGCTCTATAAAACATTTATATTTGATTCAACATCATCAGTTTGGTAGGAAAATCATGATATATGGGTTTAGTTGAGGTCTGACCTGCTATTTCCAACTTTACCCGTCTATGATTATTTCTCCTCATCTACTTTAGAAAAGACAAAAAAAACAAACAAACAAAAAAAAAGAATGCTGCGTAGGTTGTTTGGATCCACCAGGAAGTGAAGGAATGAATATACTATCCCACTTATAAGTCAAAGAAAATGTCACAAATTTGTATCTGAATTTTATGGACCTAAGTAAATTGACTGATGGATCTAGAAATAGATTTTATTCCCAGATTTTTACTTTTAATTGAACAGAAACTAATTTAAAGCTGGAGAATGATCTATCCTGGTTAAAACCATTTACCTTTGTGACAGAAAACCCCTCAGGAAGCGGCGGACATGATGGATTTACCTCAATGATGTCTGCGTTGGTCCGGCTCTCGTGCGGCTCGTTGTACTCCGTGTATTTGAGCAGAACCTTGTCCATGTCGGTGCTGGCATACTGGAACAGCTTGTTGGCGTGGTTGAAGATGATCAGGGCGATCTCACAGTCACACAACACACTCAGCTCATAGGCCTTCTTCATCAAGCCGAACTTTCGCTTTGTGAATGTGACCTGAGAGAGAACGGAGCAAAAAATTAAAATGAAAGAAACGACTGTTGGAGGAGCAATTTTGAGATTTTACACCATTTTTTAAAATTGCTTTAATTGTATGCCTTTACCAATGTAACAAAGCTCTCTTTTTAGCTTTTCTTTTCCAGTTTATATAATTTTAAGTATGAAGGGGCTGGATCCCAAGAGAATCAAAGTTTGTTTTTGTTTACAAACTAAAAGTTTATTAATAAAGACACAATGTGAATTTATAAACAATGACATAATAAAATTAATAAAAGTTAATTGACAAAATGAGCTAAATGATCATAAAGGATCATTTCCAAAACAATTGAGTGGAGATTAATAAAACTCTGATTTGACCATTTACTGTTCTGTATAAATTATTTCTATTATTTAGAAAAAAAGTTGAGTAAAATAACAGTTTCCCTCTTAAACTATGTAAAAAGCTTCTGGCTGCAATCCAGCAAAAGAGCAACAATCGAGAACAATGTTGAACAAAATTATTCTGCATTTCTGTCAAGAGCAGAAGGTCTGCGCTTTAAAAATGCAAAAGAAGGAGAAAAATACAAGCTGGAATTGAGGGCAACGTGATACGAAATATCTGGTGGTTTGACGAAAACATCATTTAACTTTTCATCAATACTTGAAGAAAAAGAAAAGGAAAAGAAATGTGGAAAAGTGAGAGTTTAATCCAAACTGAAAGCCAATCAGAGATGCATCACAGACCAAATCCCTGCTCTACACAAACCAAGACTCCACAATGCATCTATTATTAAACCACTCAGCAAACTGTTTGCTTTTACAGACAAAGCCCAATATTTGTGAGAAACATTCACACAAATACGGGCGAGAAGTCTTTAAACAACTCCAGACTCAAATCTATTCTCAGCAGCAGGCATCTGCTGAAGATAAACATGTGATATCCCAGAATGTCTGAGGTTAACAGGATATTTGTTGTTTTTATTTTTGGGTGGGAGGGGATGTTGTGGATTAGCTGGAAGTGGTTTCTTTATTGCCTGCAGCTCAAAATGCTCAATGAGTTCAATTCACTATCCAAAAAGTGAAATGCAAAGAACTCAAAATGTTCAATGCACTAATAAATCCTGTTGCTAATGAATTATTGTAACTGATGCAGATATTTTCTGGTCTTATCACAAAAAATAAAAAACTGCAAGTTAAGACTGGTAAGGAGCATTTTCCAATTACACGTAAAAATTTGGACTCAAAATAAGAATGCAAAAATGTTGAAAAAATAAACTCCCATATCATTCAAAACTCTAGAAAGGTTTTCATTTTCAGTAGTTTCAGATGAAGAAATTTGTCGAGAATAATTAATTTGTTTAGTTATGTTCTTTTTACTTGCATTAATAATCCATTATTAGTTCTATATTAATTAAAAATGGTTCGTCGCAATAATTTCATCCATTATTGTGACAAGCCTAGCAACAATAAAGCTGTACAAATTTAACTTGCATTGAGATTATTGTTTATTAGACTGCATACGGAGCATGACAAATGTATTTTGCTTTACAATTCCAGTCTGAGAAGCTCTGAATTTTAAATCAGTCTGCCAGCAACCAGCCTGTGTGCAATTTGGAGGTGTGGGCGCATCACTTCAAACCCAACAAATACTGACTACTATGTGCATGACATGATGTGTATTAAATTAAGTATTTTTAGCTACTTGGGGAAAAAAGCTTTGTGATCCACATGGCCAACAATCAAACAACATTGCATAAAATTGCTTGATGTGCTGCGAAAAAGTCAGACCCAGCAACATTTACTAATGCTAAGCCTACATCTACTTTTAAGTGATTCTCTGACATTAATTTAAAGTAATGAGAAGCAGTGGTTGAAACTTTATCCTACAAAACTTGATATTCTCAAAACTAGGCAAACAAAACAGAAAATCTGATTATTATTAGTTTTTTATAGCATTTATAGTTTTGTGACTTCAGGCTACCTGAAAATGGAAAAACAAAGAGGATCACCTTGTAATAAATTTTGCTACAATCTGTTTGTTTCTAACATTTTGTAAAGCCTCCTAATATTCAAGAAACAAAGAAAAATCTCTGCAGTCCCCAGAAAACAATAAGACATACAAGTCCTTGGCATGAATTTGCAAAACCAAACAAAAGTGTCAAAGATAAGAGATGAATTTGGATCAGAGATTCAAGGGATTTGGATTAATTTATCCAAGATAAGTTCAAATATCTCAACAATTGTTGCAAATTTTCTAGAATAATTATACTTTTATAAACACACAGCCATCACTACTAATTAAATTCAAACACTTTAGATGAATCACAAAATGACTCAAAATGTGTGATTTTTAATTTCTGGAGCAGATGAGAAAAAACAGAATGCAAAATAACATAAAATCCTTTGTTTCACCGCAGTGACTCACCTGCTTGTTCCTTTCGTCGGTGATCCTTTGGATCTGAATCTTTTTCCTCCCCATTATGCTTTGTAGTCGTGAACACTAACGCTGGAGTCAGTCAAGTGGAAAAGTGCCTCTCTGAAGATGAGTACGGAAGAGAAGCAGAAAGACGCTCAAACACAGTCATGCATTTCGAGGACATGCACGCACGCGCATCTCTGTGTCCAGGTGTGGTGAGGCAACACGGTTAACTCTTGCTCTGAAAGGGCAGCGGGAGAGAAGCAGCGATTTGGGACGTGGAAATGTGGAAGAGGTCCTCAGTTCATCTTTTATTCAGCGGGGACTGATGTGTGCAGCTGCTGCGGCATGGAGGACGTCACTCCTCTCCTGCATAAACGAAAGAAACAAAACATTCACCAAATGTCCCCTCAAATGTAAATCATGAGTGTTAAAGCTACATAACTTTTATTTTTTTAAATGTGGTTGTTATGGAGATGCGTGATATATTGGTACCTGGGCTGATATTAATAACCAATTTTTCTTTCCATTTTGTTGCCGTCTGTTCCTGGTAGTTTTAGTTTTAATTTATTAGATATTAATATCAGCCCAAATCTTCATATTGGTGCATCTGTAGTTTTTTTACATACTTGTTCAAAGTGTCATTATGTTGTGTCAATTTCTTATGAGACAAAAAATCTGTGAAATAATCTAATTCATCTCAATGCTACTGAAGAAATGCACCAGTCCAAAACAACCAATCAGAGCCAGAGGGAAGGTCTTATCAATCATCCTTCTGTATGCGCTGCTCAGTGTGCTAATGGCGGAAAACAACGTAATTTCCAAGGAAAATCATTTATCTGCCATCATAACTAGACTGAGGATTCACGGCAGGGAAGTGGTACGTCCACAAGGGTGATTGGCAGCGCTAACACGCTCCTCCTGGCTCTGATTGGTTGTTCCTAGTTAGCGCTGGAAGTGCTGGGACAAGGCAGGAATGTCAAACTCATTTTCATTTTCTGCCGTATACAAAATTTGAATGTTCTTAAAGGGCCAGTTGTGCCAGAATGTGTTGATAAAACCAATTAAACTGTTGGGAAAAAAAAAAAAAAAATCAACAAACAGCCGGATGTTTCAATAAAAGTTTCTTAAAATGAAATAATACTGAACATCTTCTCACACCAATCAGCCTGTGAAGGATTTTGCTGCTGTTTCTGTGTTTTTTTGCTATCAAAATCACAGCTTTTGTGTCACTAATTTAGAAATGTTTATAAGAAATTTTTACAATATTTGTACTAATGTGTGACATTAAATGTGACTTTTTATCAATTGCTGTATTGGTCACTGACTATAACTCGACTTCGAGCTAAGTTATGTCTTTGGTCAATTTTGAGAAACATTTGCAGTGAAATTATAAAAACATGGGGATTAGTTGATTTCGTTTGAATTCAGTTTGATTTTTGCAGATTTGTGAAAAACTGGAGAAACATGCTCAGGTAATCTGGAGTCAAGAGGACCACATAAAAAAGCTCCTGCAAGCCAAATTTGGCCGCTGGGCCTCTAGTTTGTCGCATGTTCCTTAATTTCACAACATAGACACAGTTTCAACAAATATGTGAAAAAATATTTTCATAAAAGTTACATACTGCAGCTTTAGAGTAGTTTATTTATTTATTAAACAGTAATTTATCACATTAGGGTGTGATAATGTGTAAAAAAAAATAACAGAGAACCAATGTTCAGTTGAAACGGGATGTTAAAAAACAAGTGTAATGCACAGATCATGAGGTCAAGGGGCAGCGTGAACAATGTGAGGGCCCACCCACTCAGCTTATGTCCTCTTTAAAGAAACCCTAATTTTTTATTTATTTATTAGTTTTATCAGCTAACAAAAGAACAGAGCCTCCAATGATTTTTAATTTGCTCATTTTGCACCGAGTTAACGCGACAGCTGTGAGCACAAAGCCAGAGCTTTTGGTTCTCAAAACCGATATTCTAATGTAACACAGCAGAAGTAAATCTGGTGCATAAACGGGAAGGAAATCTGATACACATTGTGCAAATCTCCCATGGACGTATTCCAGACAGATAGCGTATCTGCAACCTTAAACTGTTTCCACTGTTTAAGTTGTACATTTCTACATAAAGATTGACGTATTACGCTTCATTATTGTTTAAATCTATTGCTTAGTTCAATGAAGTTGCAGTAAGGATGTTCTCCATCTGACTAAACAAACAGGATATGGAAAATGTAGGAAGACATTTCCATGCACAGCAGGAAAATGAAAATAGATCCAAATGATGTGCATATCAATGCTATCTGCAAACAGTGTGTAACTATTACCGAAGGGCCAGTGAGCACATTCCCACTTGAATTATGAAGAGCTTTAACTAATCTGAACAAAATTGAAACCAATTAGTTTATTACTGGAGCTCACTACATCCAGATAAAACACACAGCTGAGAAAACACACATTTAGAGAAAATCTTTACCTGAAAAATCCTGAATTACATTTAGATAAATATAGTTTCCGAGTTGTATTTTGCACATTTAACCTAATTTTAGTAATGTGGCTTTCTTTAACCTGTTAGCATTTTTATATACTTCAGGCTCAACCTGCGGGGATTTTAATTCATTACATTTATTTAATTAAATTTTGATGACGTAATGTCATCACAGTTCACAAAAAATTCAATCTTTCAAATAATTAAATTATTATAGGAAGAGATTCTGTTTCCTTTCGCTAATTTAAACTTCAGCAGGTGAAGCGGGAGAAGCAGAGCATAAACTATGGCATAACATTCCTGCCAAAACCCTTGAGGTATTTTTATTTATTCAAAGGTCAATAATGCAGCAACATCTCCACCTATCGGTAAGCTCTCCGTTCAGCGACCATATTTGTTAGTTGGGGGCAAAAACTCTTCTGATGTGATTGGACAGATTTTCAGTTCAAGTCTCAGGGGCGTTTCGGTTTAATACGAGAAGATAAAGAGCAAGAGGACATGATGTGGGATGTGTCCAAATTCTTGTTTTTGAGTTCTTCAAAAACAAGATTACCACAGTTTTTACCAATATTATCACTATTTTAAGACTTTTTTCAACACTAACATGGATGCAAAATTCAATGAAAAATCTCTCTTTAGGCTCAGATTAATAACTTCACATTGAGGTTTTTTGATTATTAAACCACCTGTGAAAATGCATTTTTCCATTTGTGTTTTTTATTTTGGCTGCACAACATTAGAAAATCTTCTGATATTGATAATATTGGTAAATGTTGTGATGACATCAGGTGTGACACAAGGTCTTATTATAAGCCTGGCGGCCACCAGGCTTTACTTGTGCCCCCACCAGGCTTAGCATTGTTTGTTTATTTTAGTTGGGTTTTTTTTTTTTTTTTTATCTTTGGCCTTTTTAAAGACTTTATAGTTGGTGTTTAGGTATTAATCTTCCAGTCTTCCAATAATGCATAACTACCAAGTGATATTTTCAAATTTCCTGTCAACTTTGCACATTTTTTAACTCAAAAACACGAAGGGCCGCTGGATGATTGACTGCCCTCGCACTCAACCACCTGTGATATAGGCCCAAAAATTGCATTAGCATAAAAATACAAACGCACTAAAAACAATCCTTTGAGACAAGAATATTTCACACACTCATACTGCAATGACAATATATTTGTGATATATTGTGCGTCCCTAGTTTATTCTACATCTACATTTCAGTCACAAATAAATATTGATTGGCGTGAAAGCAGTTATTCAAACCAAACAGGGACATTCTGATATTAGTAATGGAAAACTGGTGGTAAAAAATTATTTTAATATATGCTTTAACAAAAAAGTTTTTTCTTTGTAAGTAATTTCAAGTGAAGAGTTACTCTGTATTCAGCTGCACTTTTCCTGCATGCGGTGATATTTCAATTCCCCTGTGACAGTAATTTAGCGTCTCAGCTGGATTGCAAAATTAGACATATATTAATCACCATTTCAGCATAAACATTTCATTAAACTCAGTGAGGTGCATGGTGGATGTGCTGCATATAGGGTGGCTGGTGTGCTTGATTACATCCAGCTGAGAGGAGCAGAACCGCTGCTCTTAAATAATGAAACGATGAAACATCCTCAGATGCCAGAACCCAGGTAACTCAGATAACTGCATCTTACTACTAAATATTATAATATTGCTATATTTTCCACAAGCAATACGTTTATTTTTTATATATTTCTGCTAAATTAACAGCCTCTACTCAAAGAAAAAACAATCCTGAAGGTTAATTATCCTAAATGGATGTCTCAAAATGGGAATGACTGCAAAAATGAAAGTAAATCATCCAAACCCCATTAGTTAATATTAAATTATTCCCTTAGTTAATTTATGGATTTATTTTGTAATTAATGGATTAATTTATTTTCCTTGCAGGAACAAATAAATGGATTAGAGAGCATATAAATAAACACCATCTCTATTTCAATCAGCCCATCAACACTGGTCAACAGATCAACCAAAATGTTAAATTAAAGCAGCAACTACAACCAAACACTCCAACTTCACAATAACAAAAACTATTAAAGGTGACATCTGACCTTTTGGGCAGCATCTTCCTACAATTTTATAGTTTAATTTATTAAATTGAAAGTATAACACTTTGGATGTGCATAACAACAATGCGCATAACTCTTGTTTTTTTTTTTTTTTGCAAGACTGTATCCTCTAATTTTTTTATTAACTGTCACTAGATTAAATTTTGTTATTCGGCTGAAACAATTAAATAAATTAATCGCTACAGACTCAAAAAGATGCCATTTGCTGAAAAAAAAATAAAACATACTCAGAGCAGTAATTAAGTCACAGCTGTAAAAATTTATATACATTTTTACTTAAGATAAAAATAATTTGTCTGAATATATTTTACCCAAAACTCATCAAGTGGTATTTTTTATATTAATCTGGTTCAAATTCACTAAGGGAATGTTATGTTTTTGAATTATTAGGAATAAAAAAAAAATTTAAGTGCTTAAATGAAAAATCTTAATGCAACTAATCAGAATAATTGATAGTTAGTAAAAATAAAAACATTTTGAGCTCATTAGTCCATTTGTAATCTGTTTTTCTTCCAGTTTTAACCCTACATGTTCCTGCTAGCCTCTGGGATTGTTGTCAAGCCAGATGGAAAATATTAAAATATGAACCACGGAGCGTATGTGGCATCAAACGTCCCATATTTCAGCACAAGTCCAGCTTGAAATCTACCTTTTGAATCCTTCAACACCCAAATCATTCTGCTTCCCACTTATAATAGAGACCCTGGTGTATTCAATTGCCATTAATACTAATATCAGATGTTATTAGAGCAACACATTTGGACTATTTCAAGCATTTACAGTGAAAGCGGCCCAGTTTTGAGCTTGAGTCACTGTGAGTCAGAAACAGTCGCTCACCGCCTGAGGATCAAACATCTCAACTTTTTCTCCCAGCAACAACCCCACACATGATCAGCACCGCAAGAGATTGGATGAGACCAACCTGAAACCCCTGACAGACCCCCATTTCTGATAAACATGACTTATTAAGAAACCAGTTGTTATTTTTGGCCCGACTAGACTGGGTTGCCAGACTGGTAACTCCGATCTGTCCCACCTGTTTTCATCATCCGCTCCGTGTTCCTGTCAGCCTGCCAGTCTTTGTGCAACACGTTTCAGAAGGTTAAGTTGTTTTAAATGTTTGTTTCAGAGCTGGGCTCGCTCTTCCAGCCCTGCACTATATTTAGAGATATGATGTGGCAAGTGGATCAAGTTGCTAAGCAAGTGATAGGGCAGCTGTTGTTAACATTATGACATTTAAAGCTTCATCAGAAATCTGAGAAATTGTTGCTTCTCTTTGTCAGACTTACTGGACTGGATATTTTATCTGCATTTCTGTATTTTCTTTGTTTTGATCTTGAGTTTTTTTACATAATATTCCACAATATTAAGAACTCTCTGGATTTGGGAATAAAAAAATTGGTAACATTACCTTCCAAAAACATTGATATAAAAGTACACACCCTTTTTGTAAAGGTGCAAAAACAAGGACAGTGTTCTTTCTGGTCAGAACATTTCAAGTTTTACAAAAACTTAAGTGCAAACTCATAATAAGACTTTGTAAGCTCCTCCCACTACACCACACATTGTCTTGAAAACAAACTAAAATATGTGTGTGAATCGAGTAATCTATCAATTATTCTTACTATTAATCGGATAAAAAAATATGTAAAAATATTGGTAAATCTACACCGGTGTTACTATCAGATATTGGTATCAGTCCAATTTTTCATATTCAAGGTTCTCCAACAGTTACTTTTTCAGTTTGGAAAACAAGCATGATGCAGCCATCACAGCATCTCACTCTTAAAGTTCAACCTTGGTTTCAAATGTGTTTCAGCAAATCTTTTCTAAGCCTGGATGTTTTTTCTTTGCAAAAACAGACTTTCTGTCCAGCCTGACAGATGAAGTAAAAAAAGAGCCAAAGATGGAGAAGCAGCTTTCAGCTTCTATGCACCACAAATCTGGAACAGGCCTATTTCTGCAAAACAGCAGAAACATTGAGTTCCTTTAAGTCTAGACTTTTAGACTTTAGCAAAAATGTACATCTTCTACTGGCTGTGACTAAACTAAGCAGCTCCCATAACCATGACATGCAGAAAAATATCTTTTCTGGAGGGAAAAATGATTATTTAAAAGTTTCAGGCATCACTAACATCTTTGATTAGAGACTAAAATGGGGGCTGAACTACAAGGCCTCTGCCTTGTCTGCCTTGCCCTGCCTGCTCTCTGCATGCCTGCCCTCTCATTACTGTAATTGACAAGTTCATCCCTTCTCTTCCTCCCCGAAGGCACCGATGGCTCAATTAAGACCTGGCCGAAGGACTGATTGGACACAAACATAATGAGGTCGCCGCTTGGCTTGCATGAAGCCCCACGTGCAGCCAGACTAAAAATGCACAGCTGCATTCACCGAATCCACAGAGCAGAAACTAAAAATATTCTGCATCAAGTGATCCATAGGCCTGACACGATAAACTCTCCCAGAAGTTATTATGACAAACAATTTTTAAGATATTTTTCAAGTAATACAATGATAATAATACAAGATCACGTCCTCACAGATCAATACATTTTAAATTCTAATAAACATTTAACACCAGATCTGAAAGACATTTTTAATAGACAAAGATAAATAAACAAAACAACAGAAACAACAAATAAAACGAATTAAGAAGACTATAAATGAAAAAGCTTTAGTTGAGACCAAAACACCAGAGTGAAGATTTTTATCATCCAGTTTTTGGTAGAAAGAGAAAAATGATAGATCATCCAAATGGAAGTTACTGAGCTCATTTTGATTCATCATGTGATTAATTGATTTATTGCTTATTGTGACAGTAATTTGTTGGTGAGGTCAACTTTGCTTCCATCTCTGAAGAAAGGGAGCTGAAAATGAGTCACTAAATTGGTTTTCTGATTAGAAATGAAGAGTGAGAATTTGTCATTTTGGAAAAACATAATTAGTGCCAGTGACCTTTAAAGGAGTAGCCTATGGAAAGTACAACGGGTCGGATATTAACGTTTGGTGCCGGACTCGCAGTGGTCAGGATTTTTAGACAAACATCACGGATCAATATCCACAAGACAGACCAGGAAAACAAATTCACACCAAGATCTGAGCTTCACATCAACCTGAAGATGTTATTGAACTTTTATTTAACCAGGTGAGACGACGCAGAACTTGTTCTCATTTACACTACTATATTTATTCTGACTTATTTCCAGTCTATTTCAGGTTATCTCAAACAAATTAACAGTTGAAAAACAGAAGACGCACTGATCAGGTTCCTCTTAGCAAAATATGCGAGTTTTTTTGTTTTGTTTTTTTCTTGAAAGTAGTATAAAATGAAGGATAGAAATTAGGAAGTTATTTGAGTTAGCCATTTTAAATCTGACTGTTGCCAGTTAAATCAACAAACAAAACCTTTTTGTCCACAGTATAGATGTCAGCTGAATATTACATTTTACAACCTTAACTTTAAAGCAGATTTTAAAGTTGCCCAAACAAATGAGCAGATTTAAAATCTTAACTTTTTCCTTGAATTATTTAAATATGGAAACTTAATGATAAGAAGTGTGATGTGCAGAGACACACCAGTTTATTGGTCAAAAATCAGGATCTACCGATTTTATGATTGGTCATTAAAATGACCAATCAGAGCAATGATAAAAAAAAAATAAAAAATAAAAAATCAGATTTTCTTTAATTCATTCAGTTTCTCAGATGTAACAAATGTAGTCCAACACCAACCGCAAAGTTTTCTTCATTTTAATAAAAATTTGTTAATGTACAAATTGATAACCAATTTGCTGCTTTTATTCATTCTTGTCCTTTAACTTAAAGAAATGAGTAAAAATCTGAATCAGTAGATAAATAAAGGATGATATACTTTTTCTCCAAGGTTTGGGTTCTTTAATTTTCTCATCCTTCTCTCAACCTAATAGGAAATTTGACAATTTGCATGCATTTGAATTTTTCCTTTATCCTATGCATATTTTTAATCTATTAAACCACATTTTTTTCATGCCACTTCCGACTTATGTCCCGCTTTGCATGAACACCCAATTAGATTCTTGATGTTCTAAAAGTGAAAAAACTCAGACATTGACATGAAGCAATGACATGACATTTAAAATATATAAAACTGATTTTTGCTCATGCCAGTCAGTGAAGCAGACACAATAATAAAACGATTTCTGAGGCAACTGGATCAGTTGCTAAGCAATTGATGGGGCAGCTGTCAGTGCTGCAATATGACTTTTAAAGCTGGAACAGAAATTACTGCTTCTCCTCGACAGGCTGATTAGTAAATCTTTGTTTTAAATTTTAGTCTAATTTGACTGTTTTTAAATTAAATATTCCCGTACGAAAGCTTAATCAATCAATACAGTAGATTCTCCAATTAATAACAATTACCAAACCCAACTTGGCTTCAACAAACGCAAGATTTTTAAATTCAGACATAAAAAAGGTCATAATAAAAATGTGCTTCCTTTGTTTCTACTGCTTTTTATTCCAACACTGATTCCAATTTCTAAATATAAATATTTGTATGGAGAGTATTTGCTTGCAGAAAATAGAAGATGGTCAAAATTAAAGGTGGGAGAAGTTTTATCAAGATATTTTGTGCTCCTAAAGATAAACGTGACAGTAAGAAATGTCTTTTTTTTAGATAATTTCACAGCTGTAACTCCATAGTCCCAAAAACAAAAACACAGTTCTTGAAAATCAATAAAATAAAATTTCTTTAGGACTTGAGTCAAATAAAGTGTTATTTGCACACAGTAACTGCAATTAATAATATTTTTACATTTATGGTATTATTGTTGAACAAACATTGTAGAAAATATTAAAAACAATACAGACAGTTTTGGGGGATTTTTAACATTATTATAACATTAAAATTTATTGTGACAAAAATAAATCAAAATTCTTACAAATTATCATGATAAATGCCCGTCCTTGGGCAAAATACCAAAAAATTGTGTCCTCAGACTTCAAATAATGTTAAGAAAACTACTTAGCATTAATGTCAACAAAATAATACGATTTTAACGTAGAGTTCAGAGGGATATAACAATCCCTAATATTCGCTTCACACATCAATGAACTGATCACTGAGGGTTTTCATAACTGCATATTGTAATATGAATCCATCTGCAGGGACGCCTCATAGCAGTAGATCACCTTGTTAAAGTGGCCTACTTCAAGCCCAGCAGCTTGGGTATCTGCCCAGCTAAGGCAGTGAAAATCCGGCCTCTGAATTCATCAAAACCAAGCCGCTATCCCGGCTGGCATCTGCTTTCTGCTGCAGGTACAGCTGACCTGCTGTAAATAAGATCATGCAAATATTAGTGGCATGGCTCGACCCTTGCTTGTCAAATGTATTTTTATAAAATCAAATTTACTTTTGCATCAATTCAAATTGTGCAGAAGCAGAGCTAAGCAGGAAAATATTTCAGCCTCTTTATAACAATGAGCCTTCATTAGAGAAATGGAAAATAAAACCCAGCTTTGAATAGACGTCCGCCTGGTTTTGCTGTTCTTTTAATTCAAAGAGAGGAACTGAATTGACTCACATAAGGTCCAGAATCCAACAATGTCTAGAAATAATTTGATGTTTATTTTCAGGATTTTACCATTTTAAAAAGAATGATACCTGAATTTATTTTTGCTTTAGGGCAAAATATTCTCTGTCACTGTTTTTAAATATTATACTTTAAAATTACAAATCATCTTTTATTGCTTTTTGCAGGTTACTAATTTATATGACACTGATTTTTTCACAACTCTTAAGATTGTAATTCAAAGTAATTGTAATTCAGCAGCTTGAAGATGAAACTATTATTGTTGTTTTTGTTTTATTGACTATCAAATGCAACATATCAGACATTCAGTAAGTTTAATTCAACTCCCAAAGAGGATCGAGTGTTAAAATCCTGGTTTCGCCCCTGGTTTTTATAAGCCTGCTTATAAATAGCTTTATCCACCGGAAAATAAATTTCACATCATTCCGGTCGCCACTAATAGATGGCGTTACATACCTGGTCGATGTTTCTGTGTGTGACGAACGAAGGTCCCAAATCCCGTCGCTTTTATTGCTGAATACAAAGTTATAAATGTCTGGGCAAGGTCAGAGTTCATCTATTAAACTGAATGAAGATGAATGCATAAACCAAAATCTGGAGCACAGACTTTTTTTATAAGCGTATTTGTGAGCCTGCCTGTTTATCATTAAATTGAATATAATTTCTCATTTTTGTATAACTTTTCTTCAGGTTAACTTAGAAAGTGAGCCGTTATTGTTCCAGGTTAATTTTCTAAACTACAGAAAAGTTATTGTTGGGGAAGCTCAAATGTGAAAAATGTAATTGATGTTGATATGCTTTAGTAACACCGCTGTTATACTAGATTTACTTTTTTTTAAATTTTTTATCTGATTAGTTGAGTAATCGTAAGAATAATCGATAGATTACTCGATTACTACAATATTGGTTTACAACAGCCCTATACTGAAGGACCAACAACAACACAATTACTACCTTAACATCTTCAACAACAACCAAATAAAATGTTTTTATAACATCTGTGGCCAAAAATTAGTGCTGCTGTCAGTGGATTCAAAACTATTACATGGTTTTATGTGTTGGAATCCTCCTCAGTAAAAACTATTTATTTTTATTGAACGGTGGATATCAGGACACTGAAAGGGTGATTTTTTTTTTTTTTTTCAACTGTTGTTTTTGGAGCTGATTGAACTGCTGCGGTCACCGCACTATAAATTATTCATGCAAAGCACAAAATCTCTGGAATGTTCTGACACATTTAAGCAGGGCATATTAGTAAACGAATAAAATTGGGCAAGCGAGTCGACAAATGTTTTACTGCGGTGTTGTTTTATGGGTTTAAATCTATGCGCATTGATGCTGAGCTTTGTAAAGTCCCACATTATTTGTTCTCTATTTCCCCTTTACGTTTTCTGTCATCATACAAGGGTGAGAGTATAAAGAGTTGGTAAATAACTCAATGAACCTGAATCAAATGAAGATACGGCACTAATACCAGGTCTGAACAGAACCTCAGTACCTTTGCAGAATGGTTTGGTTTGTTGATTTCGCATGTTGGTGTCTTGAACGACTAGTCATGTAGTCATTAGGGATTGGGATACATTTCTGAACTCTTTATGAGTTAAAATCAAAATATTGTGTCTTTTAAAAGTGAAAATGAACTGGTTTGAGGTCTGAAAACACCGTCTTTGTGTAATTTTGACCATACTCCAGTTTTTACAAATGGGATCTATGTTGGATGATAGAATCAAGAAAATGGTTCATTTCTCTCAAATGCATAGAGAAAAAACAAACAGAGAAAACATAAACAGAGATGAGTTCCTGCAAATCTTCACAATAACAACCTCAAGGGTATTTATCCTTTTTTATGAACATCAACAAACATTTCGTAAAATGTTTTCAGTAATCTGAAAGCTGGCTATTTGGTCTTTAGACTACAATTCATCAGTAATGTTTGATCACAAAACTCTGCCCATTTTGCTGTCAAGTAATACTAACATATTGATTATGATGTGGATAATTACATATATGCTGCAGTCTCCATTTGTAGTGACGTAACTACAATAATTTTTCAAACTATGAACAGATTTTCATGAAAACCCTGATAATGTGCTCAGCCACGATGAATTTGCACACAATAATCACCATAAAAATGTTGCATTCTTTACATTTTTATATCGTTAATAAGAAAAAAAAAATAAATTTGAGTTTCTGCATTCATCATACTGCCGTCTGCATAATGAGTGGCCCAGTTGCTGTTTGATTCAGGTACAGTTAGCCCTACTGTAAACTAAGGCCATGCAAATATCAGCAACCCAGCTTGACCCCTGCTGCATGAAACTCTGCGTGATTTTTCTGCATGAAATCTAACCTACTTTAATACCAATTTAAATCCTCTAGAAGCAGAACTAGGAAGGAGGACATTTGTATTCTTCCTCAGGGCCTTTACAGTAATGAGCTTTTGTTACAAGGCAGAGAGGGAAAAAATGCAATATCTTTTTTATTTGCAGTAGGAATCCGATATTTGGGGGGGGGGGGGGGGCACATGAGGCTAATAGAGTTTTTCTGCGAGGAA
Organism: Poeciliopsis turrubarensis; assembly: GCA_010277015.1. Taxonomy (NCBI): domain Eukaryota; kingdom Metazoa; phylum Chordata; class Actinopteri; order Cyprinodontiformes; family Poeciliidae; genus Poeciliopsis; species Poeciliopsis turrubarensis. The sequence continues at coordinate 6,448,760 of VMRN01000014.1, read as the reverse complement.
AACAAAGTGTGATGAAGGCGATGACAGATGGAGTCTGGAGAATGAACAGGCCAACTGACGGAAGACAGGTAAACCCTTCAAGATTTAATCTGACACGCTGGGAGCTCAGCTCGCTGTCAGATTGTGTCCCGATTTTAGCCGAATTAAATATCCTCCACTGAGCCCCTTTTACTGGCGCTTGCTTGACAGAGTAAAAGGACAAACTGACGTTACTGTACCCAGGCCATTTCACAATTTTTCTAGTTACGACTCCGACCCGACAGCCATTACCTTCCTCACTCCCTCCGTGTAACTCGGCAAGACGAACCGGACTACGCACTACTTTAGAGGAAATCATGAATGCTTCCCGTTATAAGATTAACCGCATGCCTACGAGTAGTTAATGAAGAGGAGCAGGATTGTCGTTTTGCTGTAAATGAATAATAAAACGAGTTTTCAACCGTGAAAGAAAAAAAAAAGACGCAGGAAGGAAATGTATCACTCCACTTACCCTGAAATATTGCTGATAAACCCCGAAATTAGCCCTGGCGCCACCTTCCTCGGAGTTGACCCGTCTTAACTAAGAGGCAGTATACAGTCGCGATGAAGAGGCGTCTCTATTTACACACATCCGCGGCATTTTATTCCACTTTATATTGATGTAACCACACTGTCCACCCAGGCTACACAAGCGAACCCAGTGTACGATCGGCGTCATTGACGTTAGCACGCGATTGACTTGTGAACAACCCAATGAGAGGCTTCACTGCAAAACTCACGACCAATCAGATGTCGGGAACGCCTGTGAGGGGCGGGACTGTTAGAGAGGACATGACGGAGGCGGCCATGTTCTGGTATGGTGTTTGTATCCCTCCGCCGGAGTATTTACCTTTTGCATGATTTTGCATGTGGGGAAAATGTCACTGTAGCCCTGCTGTTCGCTGCCTGTTTTCCATAAGACAACCCGCTAGGACATTTGTTTTTCTCCTCGGTTACGACCACACCACTGTTAACACAATATAAACAAATAGAATAGCGTTTCTATGTTTTTAGAACAGGGAAATGTTGAATATTCAAAAGTGTTTTAAGTCTCGTGTTCATTTTAGACCGCTATGTCAAGCTATTTAATGTTCACATTTTTTTAATCTTACTTAATTACACCCTGTCACTGTGCACATTTATATACAGAAATAGATAAATAGTTCAAATAATTATTAAGGGATTTTATGGAAAACCAGGTTGTGCAACTAAAACGTTGATTGTTCACCTCACTTGAGTCAATATTAGCTACAAAAAGATCTACCATAGTGATTTGCAGTTTGTTTTCAAATCAGAACAACCACATCCAGTTATACAGAGAGTTATTCGTCCCAAAGCAGTCAATATACTTTAAATGCATTATACAGTAAGCTTCAGTTGAACATTTAAACCCAGTTAGGGCTACATTGTATTTTTAAAAAACTAAATTGTAAATATTGTTGAATGTTGCAATGGAAATATTGATAACAAAAAATTGTTTTCCATTATAACAATGTTCTCATCAGACTTCGTACACCTTTGAACTTTAAATGTCAATTGTTGAAACAAAAAGGGACAGATGATAGAAAATTGGAACATTTTCCATCATCTAGGCATAATGTAGGCTACTGTAAGAAAACATGATGATATGAGATCAGAAATTAATATCTCCCAGCAAAAGGTCACCTTTTTTCTTTCTTCTTGACAGTTAGAAGTGATTAACACCACGGTAAGAAAAGAGCTGTCTGCCTGAAAAAAAAACAGACTGTAGCATGGGTCTAGCAAAAGATTTAAAAAGGTCTCAAATTAATCTGAATTCAGACATTTCACTGTACGGAAAATAGCCTAGAAGTGGAGAACATTCAAAATAACTGCAGACACCGCAAACTTTTCAGACACGTCAATTTAAAAAAAAAATGCAAAAATATGTTTTTTTTCCCTTCACAGTTGTCTAATTTGTTGTTCTATCTCATAGAATCATAGAATCAGAATAAAATACAATAAAGTTTCCAACATGTTAAGATGTTAAATGACATTGAGATGAAAGTGATGAACTCGTTTGTGTCCTTAAAGTTTATACTTAAAGAGATGTTTCACCTCTTACAAATTAGAGCCAACAGTTTTCATCTTTCCCTCCGAACTCGTCCTAGTTAAATAACATGCACTGAATCAGCAGGGAATAGAAAAGCTCACAGGCATAAAGCACATGACATCTTGGAGAATAAAAGGCCTCTCGGATCACTGTCGAAGCTTGGCTCGATTTGTTCGGATTAAAACGCATAAATCACAACCCCCAAAAAAGAATATAGATGACTCAGAGTGAGATTTCGTAGGAATTGCTCCAGGAGGAGACATCAGTATAGATAGTGTGACACAGAGGGATAATAGGAAGCACACAAAGAGGAAAGAAGCTGCAGAAGGGAATGAAAATAGAGGACAGAAATCCTGCAAATGTTGAAACATTGCAGGCATACATAGATGCTTGATTAATAAAAAGTGGGGAGGACTATTTTCATACTGAAAACTGCATTAAGTGTGATGAGTTTTTATTTGAATTTTTGTATTCAGTGGACGAGGAGTCACAGTCTATGAAACACTTATTTGGTATTTTAAACTTTGTGCCCAGAAAAGTTGACACAAAAAATGATGAAGCATAAAAGTGAAATTCACATTCAAAAATACTTTATTAATCCCAAAGGGAATTAATACTTATGAATTAGTTAATTAATAACTCATTAACTAATTAATGAGTTAATTAGTTAACTCATTAATTTAGATCCTTCAAAGAGTTATTGAAGATAGTGATGGCTGTTGTTATCCTGGATGACTGGAACCAGATCCTATAGGATTTATATGTGATGGAAATAATTATTTTTTTCAGGTAGCAAATTTGAAAGGATCTGGGTTAAATGAATAAAATATTGTGATAAATCACCTAGGATTTGTGTGACTCTCTGTACTAACTGTTTTGCAATTTTAGTCATTTTTTATGGTATTATATTTTCTTTGTTCATGTATGTTTAGCTGTGTTAAAACAAGCTAGGAAAAAACAAAATGATTATTTTTAAAAAACTGCATTAAATGTGCTGGTTGCTCATAATTTATTATTTTTGTCATTATAATGGAAGCTCAATTGATTAAACCTGGATCAGTTTGACACCCATGTTGGTTTAAAAGCAAATATTTAAACATAGAGAGGAATTTACATTACTTTTTACAACTAAATCTCCTTGTTCTGTTGTGCTGACTTCAAAACAAGCAGCTCAATAAGCCTGTGTATTGTCAGATAAGAGCGTCTCCATCCATATGTAAACCGGAGAGGTCATCAGATGCCTGGAACTGTGCTTTACGTTCTTCACTGCAGCAACAACAACAAGCCAAAGTGCACTTCATGCAGGTCTGTCCCACTCTGCGGCCCACACACACTCCACGCTGCCACCCACACACACTCCGCTCAGCCATCATGCTACTCTCCCATGAACTCATCTTTATCACAGAGACCTGAGCCACTTGGTTCCCTCAGAGCTTACAATGCAGTGGGGATTTATTTACAAATTCCTTATGTTTTTGTTTTAGATTAACAAGTTGTAATATTAGAAGACAAAGATGAACGGAGTAAATGATAATATAAAAAAACATTTCAGATGAAAGAAGAAAACTCTCAAATACAAATATAGTCTGGTTGGAAAATTGCTTCCCAAAACCTAATAATTGATTGAGCTCCCATTGGAGGCAACAGCCGGTTTGAGGACACATCACAGCTTCTCTGTTGGATTCTGGGTCACTCTGTGTCCAGGCTGGGGGTCTGCAACTTTTACAACTTAAAGAGACATTTTGTTGTCAGGAAAGACAAATAAAACTCATTAGAGCTGCAAATTTCACATAACCTTTTGAAAAATAACTATCTCCTTCAGGAAATTTATTGCAATCCACTTCGGCTGGAAATAATTGTTAAAATTGCTGTATACATTTATTTTTAATTACAATTTATTTCTGAATTGTGACAACATTTTGGAAAATGTACAACTATCTATTTTATTTGGTTGGAAAACTATTCTTAAATCAAATACTTGAAGAGGTGCTGTTTATTATTTTGTTCTTACTCCATATTGAAAGGACAAAAAAGTGTTGAATAAACATTAATGACAAGGAAAGAAGATCTAAAAATATTACTAGTACCTTTAGTGTAATTTTTAGTGTAACTTCAGTGCAAATATTTTAAAAAATGACAGAAGAATCTGTTCAGTCGCCCAACTCTATGAATCTTCCGCCTTGAAAACGTTCCTGACTTTGTGAATTTATCTAGTTTTGGGTGTAAAATTTCACTTTTCTACCAGCAGTCTATCAAAATGACCAAAGATCAAACAGTTTTACAAATAAATAGTAACTAAGAGTCATCTAAGTGATTCCCAAAGTAGCTGAAAACCTGGGATAATCACTGAGGGGCGATGATTATTGAATCTTTTGCCCTTTGCTGTGAATTAAAATTGCTGCAGCAGTCGAGTCGTTTGGGCCTCAGGGGTAAATCTGCTGATCACTCAACAAAAAGCAAGAAAAGAAAGAAAACCACTCAGCAGTTGCAGCTCTTCAATGTTGATGGTCATTCCCACAAGCTATACAGCTAACAATATATTACTTGATGATCTTTGCGTAAGATTAGATTTTTATTTTCATCTTTTGCCCTTTGAAAATGAGAAGAAGGATAGACGTTCCTAAGCAAAAGTGTCAGACATTGCATGTCAGCGTTTAATCCTCCTCTCTTTGTCTAACAGCTGAAGCCCTTTCAGTTCCTCTTTGGAGTCATTTCAGATATTTTTCTTGCAAACGGCTCCTTGTTCTCTGAGAAACTCTCGCCATTTTGTGTGCTCTGCTCTTTTGGGGTCTGTTTTTAATCAACTGTGGGTAGACGGACAGTTTACAGTCATGAGAAAACCTTCATTTTGTACCCCTTTATAGGAAGGCAAATACAGATGTTTCCTGTTGTAGAAACCACCTTGATCATCTTTTTAACCAACCTTTGTACCGTTTGCAAAAACTTGATCCCTCTTTGCTTTTTCCAAAAATAAAACATGATTATTTAATCATTTAATTTTTGCTGGAACACAGCAAAGTGACTACAGAATACAATCTTCCTCACTGACTTTATCTTTATCAGCTCTTCTTGGTTCTTTGACACTGAATTATTTTTCTGCTTCAGTTTTAAATTTGAAGCCGATTGTTGAGATGAGATTTTAGGATATCTGTGAAGATTTCAAATCTGGGTCAAGCTGTCTTTTCTAATCAGGATTTAATTGAAAAACAGATGAAACATACAAGCTTAACAGAGGTGGAAAGAGGACAAAATAATGTACTCAAGTACATGTTTGGTAGAGGTTCACTTAAATGTAATTTAAGTGATCAGTGTAAAATATTCAGATCTGGACTATAAAATGAATTTTATTGTAATTCTGCTGAATGTTTAGATTGTTTTCTTACTAGAAGATGAACTTCTCCTCCACACCAATGATTATCCTGATCCACTTCTCTGTATCTGCAGAAGAAAGCATCCCCACAGCATGATGCTGCCACCACTGTGTTTCAGAAAATCAGAAAAGCAGCCGAGTTAATCTATGGTAACTCTGAAACTAGAATTTCAGTTTCTAAACATGTAAAACTAATAAGGTTTGCAGCTGTTACTGCATCATATGTACGTCTCTTTAGCAAGTGAAGAAAAATGTCATAATCCACCTGAAACAAATATTTATTTCTACATATGAAAGAGCTTTTAAACTGACCTGACAAGACATAAATCATTCCTGAAAATATTTATAAAGTTGATTTTGATTTAATGTCTGAATGCCTTGATTAATCTGGTGAAAAACTACATGTGTGCATTGATACCTCCTTGGTTGATCAAATAGAAACCTTTGTTTTATCACCATTATTTTAAACTTTTCAGTCTTTATAAATGTTTACATTTCCACTCTGGTCTGCTGAGAAATAATAGTTCCCCATTTTATTTAACTGTAGACAGACATAACTATATAACAATGGCTGCTCAGCAGTAAAATTAGCTATCACTGGTGTTTAAACTCCATTAACTTTCTCCCTTTTGTTTAAAAAAGAAACTATTTCTAAGATTTTAATTCAAAAAGGTTTAAAAACAACAAACTGATTAAATGTTGTACTTTTCACAATCTCAGCTTGGTCTTTGGTCATTATTCTTTCTGATTGTTGTGTTATGAAGCACTTCTTCACTTTTATCTGATGACAACGAATGAACTCGTCTTAAATCAGAGACAAAAATAAAATAATGAATATTTAAAGGAGTTTAAAGAGGAATCATGACACTGACAGCTGACGTTTCATTTCATTCTATTATTATATCCAAAATGCAAAATCAGAACACTTGAACTTGAATGTGTTGCAGTTTTGCTTTGAGTGTGCTGTCAGGACTCGTCTACCCATTTCCATGATGTTTTGTCATATTTTATAGCTAATAAAGGACCCAACTGCAGACTCTGAACATGGGGAAAGAGCAGAGCAATTTAACAATTAATAAAAACTGAGAATTTACAGAGAATGAGCCATGAAAACCAGGGAGCCTGTATTCTGTAGGAGGAGTGGAGGATGACCTTATATATTAGATACGTGTGAGGAAACTGGGGGGGAGGGAGAACAGCTGTGGAGGGGAGCAAAACAGAAAGACTGAGAGAAGATGGGGAAACTAAACTAGACACAAAGAAAACTACTAAGCAACAGGAAAATATACTAACACTGAGCTGAAGGACAAAATAAAATGCACAGTAGTTGCTCAAGAAGCGTTTCTTACCGCTATCTAGACAACACAGCATACATGGATTTAGTGATGTGGGAGAGAGTTGTTTTTTTATTGTTTGTGACATATATGATGTTTTTTACACTTCTTTTAGGTTATGTGTGTATCGAATATGTTTATAATGTTCTTGTAAGGAAAACTGTCTTGGTATGGATTACTTCCTTAGAGGAGAGTGGGATTAAGTAAGTTTCAACTTCATCCTTCCACTTTTCTTAGTAAATAAATTGTTTGGAATATATGATTGTGGAAATTGACCAAGCAACCAATTGACCAATCGACAAATCGTCAACCAGCCAACCAACTAACCAACCAGCAGACCAACAGGACAAACAACCAACCAGACAACCAACCAGCAGACCAACCAGCGAAACAACCAACCAACCAACCAAAAAACCAACCAGACAGCCAGCCAGCCAAACAAACAAACAAACAAACAAACAAACAAACAAACAAACAAATGGCCAATCAACCAACCAACCAACCAGCAGACCAACCAGCCAACCAACCAACCAACCAACCAAACATCAGACCAACCAGCCAAACAACCAAGCAGCCGACCAACCAACCAACCAAACAACGGCCAATCAACCAACCAACCAGTCAACCAACCAACCAAACAGCAGACCAACTAGCCAAACAACCAAGCAGCCGACCAACCAACCAACCAACCAAACAAACAACAGCCAACCAACCAACCAACCAAACAAACAACAGCCAATCAACCAACCAACCAACCAACCAACCAACCAACCATTGATTGACGAACCAATCAACCGGCCAACCAGCCAACCAATTGACTGACTGACCGGTTGACCAGCCAACTGACTGATCAATCAATCAATCAATCAATCAATCAATCAATCAATCAATCAATCAATCAATCAATCAA
>VMRN01000014.1:6296402-6441047 GCA_010277015.1 Poeciliopsis turrubarensis | reverse complement strand
CAATCAATCAATCAATCAATCAATCAATCAATCAATCAATCAATCAACTTTGTCATTCATTTTTGTGTTGAACCCCAAAATCCATGCAAAAAGTTTAATTTTGTTTTATTTGTATTTTTTAAACATAGAGAAAGATGAGCCAAACCAACATTTATTAAATACCTACATATTTGTTGTTTTTTCCAGCATAGAGTGAAATTTTTAGTGAAAACAGTCCTGGTTTTATCCCACTTGATTAGAAATGTACTTATTGGTTCCACTTCCGGATTTACTCACTGTAAAAGACGTGGCTATGCAAAGTTTGACCTGAGGGGGCAGCAGAACATCAGAAATCATGACTCCACTGGGGGCTCTTCCTGCAATCCACAAAATATCCACACGGTGGCAGCAAATGAAAAGTAATCTGAATTTGATCGATCGTTTTCTGCTCAATTCTTTCCACACTTAGTAAAAATAACTGAAGCAACAAGCAGGCTAAACAGAACACGTATATTCTATATTATTTACTCACTAAAAACAAAAAAAAAGGAGTTCAGTAGAAGTCCATCATTATGACGAATGTTATTATTATGGATTTAATTATCGGTTCAAAACGTAGTTTACCCTCAGACATCATAAATGATCTCTTATAAAGCTGCCTCTTATCTGAAATTTTACTTATTATAATTCATATCACTTGAGCTGCTCCTGTAGCTCAATAGCTTGATCTTTAGTCAAGATATTAAAACAAGTTGCCGAATTTTAAAGCAGCAACAATAAATATGGATATTTAGATCAGGATTTGATGCCAATGATTGGCAGCTGTTGGGCTATTATGCACATCTAAGGCTGGTTTCAAAAATCTATAGAGTCCAAAAAATAGATTTTTTTTAAAAAGTAGAAAATAAGACAAATCCCGCCTGATTTCAGTCAAATGCAGACATTTAAACGCGACGCAGCGTAAATATCCAGCATTGCGTCAAAAATACCTGTAAAATAATATTTCCTTTCGTTTATATTGTTTTTGGACTATTTTATCACATCTTAGCTTCCGCGAATCAAGCTGGACACAAAAAATCTGAAGGGGAATTTAAAGTCCTGGAGGAAAACTTTAAATGTCACGTTAAGGTTAATAATCAAAGTGTGGAGCTGCAAAACGATGTGCGTTTATGAACTTCCTGTTGCGTTTATTTTCAAATTGACCCGAATAGTTTTTTCCATTTGGTCAGAGCCTGTTGAACGAACCGCGGCGTTTCAATTCATTTTCGACAGAAATCAAAGTTTGAATCGCGAATAAATAAATATATCACGCTGTTTATGAACAACTGAATTATTTTTGCTATGATAAAAAAAAGTCAATTGAAAAGTTTTTAGCAGAAAATTCAGTTGGACTCAATAGAAGACGCATTAATAGCATTCATGTAATGAACTTACACAGAAATAAAATAAATTTTGATTAATAGAGCTTTTTTTTATATATAATTTTTTAAAATATTTTAAAAATATTTCAAGTTGTTAGGAGTCATTAAGATCTAAAATATCAAAATATTTTGAAGATGGTCCAAATAGTTTATCTGTAATAAGTCTAAAATGTTTGTAGCGCCATCATTTTAATATAGATTTTATGATGGTTTAATCTAGAATTATTAAAGCTAATCTCATCTGGAAAATCATATTTTTTATTGGAATTATGTTTTTTAATGTCAATAGCTTTATGATAACTTGTTGCAAAACAAAATCTGAGAGAGACGAGAATATATTTCATTTTATTTTTAAAAGAATAGCTGATGGATTAAAACCTGTTGCTAATAAAAAGAAGAATGTTCACTCTTACAGTGTTACGGAAATTGTTAATTATTGAAAAACTTAAGTTTTGACTATGAATGAAATGTTTCAATTCAAGATACATTGCTTTAAAAATCAGCTGCATTTTCTTGTCTAGTTTTTTTTTTCTTCCCCATGAAAACTCAGTTTAGTGGGTTGTGCTGATTTTGCAGCTGCATGTTGGGAGCATGGCAGAGAGTTCCTGGTGGTTTCCAGAGCTCCAGATGAGTTAATTAAAGTCCAAACAACTTTAAAATACACAAAACAAGAAAGAGATTCAGCTTTCAGAGCCTGGAGGCAGATTTCCTCATAGGTCACATTAAGGCTTTTGCTGAAATGAGACCCCCCAAAAAAGGAGAAAATGAGCAAAAATGTTTTAAATGCTTGAAATTCTTGTGCTTCAGTCACGCTCCCTCTTGCTTTTCCCGCAGCCCATTATACACCAGCACGTCTCATTAAGCTCCTTTTCAATCCACCCGATCGCGATTTGAATACCGGCGCGACGCGGGGTGAAAGGCTGCCAGATCTGCATGCGTGGCACAAACCCGCCCTCAGGTCTGAGTGGGTGACAAAACCCACTCTGATCTGCGGTTCGTATTTACAGTGAGAGGACAGGCCTGGGGTTCACACCTGCAGCGTGCGCGAAAGCCAAAGTTGCGCGATCGTCCACGCACGCAGGGGAATCTCCCGCTCAGTCTGCTGCGTGATGCGCTGCGTGATGCGCTGCGTGATGCGTCTGGCCTGGCAGCGGGAAAACAATGAAGGAAACCGAGACAGACTCTGACCCGAAGCAGCCAGAAAAGAAGAAGAAGCCGGAAAGCAGCGATCAATCACATCAATCACAGCGGTCCCTTTTCCGCATCCTCCAATTATTGAGTTTTGGAGTCAGTGAAGCAAATCACATGATTCTTCTATCCTTTTGGAAGCAGAGGGATTAGAGTTGGGTTGTACCCAGTTCTATTTACTTGAGGTTTTGAAAGAAATGTACTTTTAGAAGCGCTGTACTTTTTACTTTTACTTGAGACATTTTATTCTGAAGTATTTCAGTAAAATTTCTGGATTTTCTACACACTGAGTGAAAAAGTTTTGGACCAGACACAGAGACACACACATGCAGTTTTTATTAAAGTTTAATAAGTTTTTTATTGAAAGAAACTGATTTGGGAACATTTTAATTGATTGATTTGATTTATGATCATTTTCTTCCTTAAAATACCAAAATTTCCACTAAACGTTATATTTTGTTCCATATTATTATGTAATTTTTAAATATGAAATGATTGATCCTGAAAAACAGCGTCATCCCAGATCATGACACCACCGCCATGTTTGACTGAAGCTAGTTGCTAATTTACCTAAATTCTTCTACTATGTTTTCTTGAACAGATTAGGATAGGTTTATGGTCGATACAAGCATTTTAATTACATTTTTTTTGTAAAATCATTCTTGGATAGCGAATTTTTAGTCTGTTCAGTTCTGCCTATTTTGATCTCCTGTCAGAATGAGTTGCTATAGGGCCTCTAGTCACTTTAAATCCAAATAAGTTGCTGCTGCTCAACGTTTACACTTGTTTAAACTGTGAAAATGGCTGCAAATAGATGTGCAATTATACAATCGTACATCTTTGAAAAGCAGATGTGGAGCCTCCTGCACAACCAACAAGAATGCATTAAATAGTTTCAACAAAAAAACTCTTGTCTTTTCGAGCAGCCATAGTTGGCTGCTATACTGCTGTATAGCGAATACAGCAGTAACCAAACATGCTGGAGCTCTGATGGGGTTGCTAGGTAACAGGTTGGACTTCGCTGGGATTGCTAGGTTACAGGCAGTGGTTGCTGATTTGTGACATTACTTTCAGCAGGTTTTTTTTTTAAATGACTCCTTTTCCAAGCTCAAAAAAATCATACAGTTATTGCCAAGAACTACTTTTTAAGCAGTTGGGTTGTTTTTAGAAGTGGTAGAAATACAAAGCACAGAATCATAAAAAATGTGAACAGAAGATGCATGTAGGAGGCACTGAAACAGGAAGCTCATTAATGAGCTCATCTTCAAGTCTATTTCTTTACAGTTTATACAGAATAAAAATTGATTACTTCAATAAAAACAGAAATATATTGGATGGATATGGAACAACTAAACTAAAGTCTATTAGAGTGATTCCTTTATTTTAAAGATGATCTATACAGGAAGTGGTCCGCTCCATAGGTATAAACACAGGTAGGGAGGATAGGTAAGTTTCTCTGTACTCACTAAAATCCATCTCTGTTGAAAGCAATTAATATCCCAGGATTATGAATCACTTGGAAACTTTGACTTAACTACAAAAATATTATTTCTTTTAAAGCAAATTTTACTGTTATGATGAAACGTGCCGATGTTTCTGCTTAATCAGTAACACATCCTAATACATGTTTACGTTAATCAGCTTCACCTGCAGCTTTTTATTTGTGTCCAAGTCAAGTGGGTGATATTGGTTTTCTGCAGCTGCAGTCTGAATTGTACATGTCAGTAGTTTAGCTTATCTTCTACACTCCAGCAGAAAACGTTTAAATCCTTGGGTAGAGTACTGGTTTGATTGGTCTCCAGGATACTGGATTCAGAAAAAAAAAACTCCTTTTCTTCAAATCTTTCATTTCTGAACTCTAAATGAAGCTTGAGATATTTATATATTGCCAGGGTTTTTAATAATTTAGGCTATGGGGAATCATTTTAAATTATACACCTTTATGTTAGAAACAAACAAATCTGTCAGGGGAAACTATAAAAAGCTGCAATAACCGTGTCTGTTCACCCTTGGTCAAACACTTTGCTGAATTAACTTTTGATTTAATTGCAGCATTCAATCTTCCTTTGCGACTAGCAGGAGGTCACATCTTCACTTGGTAATATCTTTACTGTCTGCACAGGTAAAATTCTCCAAAGCTCTCAAACTTCAAGGTCGTCTCCTTTTCCTCTTTTAAGTGGCCCCATCAGATTTAGTTCTGGAAACTGGCTTGGTCATTAAACAACTTTCATTTTCTTCAAGTGAACCCACTGCTTTGGTGATTTTTATGTTTTTCTATTGTTTCTTTTGTTTTTGTTTTTTTTTAAACCTTTCAACGTTTTGTTTCAGCACAAACCTCAGTTACATCTGAAAAAAAGCAAACCCCGCATCATGATACTTCCACCATCAGACTTGACTGATTATTCTGGACTTTTCGCTTTTACTTTTTTACTTTCGGACATTTGCTATGATGTGTGACCATGGTAACAAGGTATTGTTTTTACAACCAGGAACTGATAATCAGTTCATAAGGTCAAATAATATCTGAATATCTTCATGGATCCTCTTCTGCATCCATGAAGAGGAGACTTCGTGGATGCAGAGAGAAGAAGAAAGTTAAAACTAACTCTTCTGGCTGGAGAGAGATTTAACCCTCTCCAGGCAGATGTTGCTGATTTGCAACAGCTAAATGCTACTTAGCTAGACTTTGCAAGTAATTTGAGCCTGAGAGGGTTAAAAAGCAGTAGTAAAAGCAAATGAGGTGGATTAGCAGTGGTTTCCAACAGCTGATGGTGTCATCCAGGACATGTTATTGTAAAATATTGTCTCTGCTGCCTGAGACAGTATTGTCTACAGGAGATGCTAACAGCATCATCATTATCCATGACTCTGGAGACAGTTGGATGAGTTGCGACAGGATTTAACTTCCTTTTGGGATAAATAAAGTGGAAATGAGCGCACATGTGGTGCATAGTTGATGGATGGATGAAATGATTAAATGACAGACAAATCATTGTCTTTTGTACAGATTTACTTTATGTTAAAATACTTATGTCAACAATCTCCCATAAGTAACTGATGGCTGGTGTGAACTACAGAGGAACAAATTCTGAAATTAAACCAAAAATATCTTCCAATAAACTTCTGCAACCAGGTTTTCATTCAAACAGATGTTGGTTACATATCAGCCACATTACAGGCTGGAAGAGTTTGGGAAATAGTTATAATTGTTTCAGTTTTCTTTGTCTCAAAAATTACAGTTTTGTTCACTTCTGCAACTTTCATCTGTTTCCAATGTTTGATGATGTTGAAGTTTTATCTCAGACATGTCAGCCAGAGAAAACACATTTCAAAAAGTAGAACTTGCATATTTTCTAAGTGTAAATGCTACAGTATTGCCAAACAAATGCACCACTTGTTTGGTCTGAAGAAGTTTAACTCATTTAATGGTGATTTTAGGAACGGAAATTAATTTAAACACTGGGAGTCGGAAGACTGGACAATATGAAAATGAAAATATTTGACCTTTAGAGTCAGAGACATGCATGGTTGATGCACTTCTGCATGCGTCTGTTGGGGGCGTGAGCAGCGCTGCCAGCCTTACGGTCTGTGTTATAATGGCATCTTTCGTTTTGCATAAATTAAAAAAAAAAAAAAAAGCTAAGAGGGTGGGAACAGTGTTACCTCACCGACCCACATGGGGGTGTGGTCTTCCTCTGGACGCAGCTATATGAATTTGGACAAACGAGACGTTGAGTCACTTTGGGAGACATCGCTGGTGGAGATGTAGCCGTCCGGGGCGTGAGGGCGGCTCCAAGCCCCGCGTTAGCAGCGGGGAGGACCGGAGCTGTGGACGCGGAGGATGGACCCGTCAGGAGCATAAATGGACTGCGCCGGCGGGGACGTCACGATGCGTCGTCGCCACAAAGCTCATGAACGCGCTCATTTGGCTCCCAGCATGCCGCACACCCGGAGGGACCGCCGCTTACAAGGAGGACCCCCTAAAAGCCCGCCCTGGAGCCCCCGAGGAGGAGGTAAGACCTGCTTCCTGTTTAAAAACATAATTTCTCTAAACTCTGACCTCGTCTGGATATGATACACATATATTAAAAAAGGCTGCAGCTGCCCTTTAAGTGTTCCGAGCTGAGCTAAATAAAATAAAAAAAAATCTGTGTGTCGTTTATTATTTTTGGCTCCGGATGTGGATCAGGTGAAGATTTACTGAATAAGTCTGATCCGGATTTGTTTCCAGGGAAGCGGGTTTGTGCTGAGATGAGTTAGAGATGCATGCATGGTGCGCAGCAGCAGCAGCAGCATCTGAGATAAAGACTCCGAGCATCATGTGATGTCAGCAGCAAGAGACGTGCAGCTTCACTTGTGGCTGCAAACACGTTTGTTTGGAGATCTGCGGCTTCAAAACAACACAGTTATTAAAGGATAACCGCAATAAATAGCGCCACAGGATGCAACTATCCTCATTTGCGCCACGTTTAGCAAATCTTCAGAAAACCACATGAAAGAAATCCGGTTATTTACTTTAGATGCTGTTGAACCTGAATCTATCCATGCAAAACTGACTCAGGATCTGCCATATGCTCTCTTATTACTGTTTCGAGTGTTACATAAGTCCATGATGCACCATTGAGACACATGTGACAGTTTTTATTGTGCATCTCAACTTCACAGCGGGGGCTTTCCTAGATTTATGAGCCTCATGCTGCATAGAGTTTGTCCTGTTTGCTGCTGCGACCTTTCACAGCATTTTGCTAATGCATCCGTCCTATTCTGCATACCAAGAGTTAGCCTACATCACGAACAGCTGAAGAAATTTAAGGCATGATTTTGGTTTGTGCTTCCAGGAGCAGCAGGACTTCCTGCAGGCTGAGATTATGGAGGGCTCTTACGTAAGGCCTGTTTAATCTCTGGAAGTTTAAGCTCACTTCTTCTGTACTTTTATTTCTTGTATATAAATGTCAACTTAAAATGTAAATTTTTTTTTGTAGGAATCATTTTAAAGTGAAGCTTTGCTTATTTCCCATCAGTTTTGAGATAATTTTAGGTTATTTTTTCTTTGTTATTGGGTATTTTTGCTCCATCATAAACATTTTTATGCAAATAAAGAAAACCAGGGACTTAAATCGATTATTCCATGTATAAATATGCGATTTCTGTCGTGAAATTTCTGCTGAAGTCCAAAGACGGGCAAAGAATCCAGATTTTGGCAGCTGAGCCATGCGCTGTGACGCACAGCATGTTTGAGATGGAGAAGGGGCCCGTCGCTGTGAGTCTGCAGCAGCAGCAGCAGCAGCAGCATCATCTGCAGAGTCACGGAAGCTGCAGAGAGATACAACCTGCTCAGCTTTTACCAGAGTTCCCATCATCCCATGAGATTTACCCCGAAACCCAGAAATTCACGTGGATGAAGCCATGTGCAACTTCATATTTGCTAAATCAGTTTTTTCTTAATAATTGTTGTTTTGTGGAACTGAAGATCAACGCATCCTTCAGATCTCCAGGTGAATATATGATTGACAGACATTTCCACAATCCCGCTGCACTATGGCGCAAACTTTTCAGAAATGAGGCGCTGGCAGAACTTCAGTCTGGAAATGTTCGCTAAATCCGGTCGGGATCGTTTCTATCGCTTCCTTAAAAACTAAAATCTTTACATTTATCCAAATAAAAGACACGGAAACACTTTATCACACAATACCGCGTTACTGGTCTGTTGTGTAGAATCAAAGGAAATCAAATAGATATATATATAAAGTAAGAATTGATGAAGACAAAAAGGTTGATCAAAAACACGCCGGACAAATCTATGTCGCTTTTTGTCAAATCTAGAAATAGACAACGCCAGATATTAAATAAGTACGCTAGAAAGCGTGTAGTCAAATACACGTATGAAAATAATCATTTTAAAAACATATAAAATTCATGAAAAACTTTGGTGGAGTTCTATAAAAAAAAAAAAAAAACAGAGAAATTGTCTGAGTGAATAAAAACCTTCAGAGTGCGTCATGGCCTGGAGACGTGACGCAGAGAAATGATCTGCAGCAATGGCTGTTTCTGGCAAAAACCCAAACACTGATTAAAGGGAAGCAGCTGCAAAAGAAACCATGTTCCCCCTTCATAAATATATATATATATTTAATGTTTTCTGTTGGTATCCTGCAGCATTTTGCTGCTCAGCCTTGTGGTTGGAGTGTAGAGATGGGATCAGTGGCCTGTTTTCTCCACACTGTAAAGAAAGAATAATTATTTCTGTGATAATGCAGCCTGTTAATTAGGCTTCTCATCTCCTCCACTTCAACCCAATAGAAAGCTAATTAATAAAATAAAAAGTCTGTGTTTTCTAAAAGCTGTAATAAAATACTAATTCTCTCTCACATTGAAATAAAGATTTTCTAATTTCTTCCAGCAATAATTGTAATTTTTTTATTTTTATTTTTTACAAAAGCATCACATCGTACAAAAATTCTGAGAATTTTCTTTACTTCCAAAAATTACTTTAACATGTTTGAAACACTTTAGTTTTTTAATTCTAATTTCTTAAAATTACTGTAAACTAGTACATTAGGAAGTTATTCACAATAGTGTGTAATGCTTATTATTTCTATATCATTATAAGTACAGATTTAACACTTCCTGTAGAATTAGAGCATTTTTTAAAATGTATGTAAACTGTTCCCCTTTGTGTTGCTGCTTCATCCACTTCCTCATTAAAATGTTGCTGTTTTTTTTTTTTTTAATCAGATTTTTACTGGATGGCTTTGCTTTAAATTGCAATAAAATTCAAATTTCACTTGCATGACATTTAGTTGCTGAGAGGATGTATTTTCCCAGCAGCTTCTCCTTGTGAATCTTTAGAGATGCTTTTTTTTTTTCCTTGTTAAAACAATTTCACAGGGATGCGTTTATCACCATGTGATCAGTCGTCTGTGTTAAAACTCCACATATATAACGTGTTACTATTACTGTCTTAATTTACACCTCTGCCTGCTGGTTGGCACATATTCCAGAGTAAATTAGTTTTGTTTTGGTAAATTATTCCTGATGTCTTCTGCTTTTTGTTGCCGTTTGTCCTTCCAGGAGGATCCAGAGGTTTCTGTCGCGCGCTCGTTGCTGCAGGCCTGAGGGGTTGTCTGTTATCTTTGGTTATCTAGCTGTATGAGTGACGTACATTCTTCATAAAGCTAGATAACCGAAAGTAACAAGAATCCCATTACACGCCTGCACAGGAAGAAGGAAAACGGCGCGGAAATTGAGCCCAGAGAGCAGCGGATTGGGCTGGAGGTGGACGGCAGCTGCTGCTAACCAATGATGTGAAGGTATGATGCTGCGTTACATAAGGGCCGATTTTACCGAGAAGGGAGGGACACATCTGTGTGCGCTGTGGGCGAAAAGACAATAACTGGGATTATAAAGAGCAAACTCACACTGTGGGTTAGCATCTGTGTGCTCATTTCTTTTTATAAACGGTTCAATTCAAACTAACAATTACTCATGAGTGATTTCAAACCTCACGGATTTGAAACATATGTTAAAAATAGAGTCACTAAGATGAGAAGGTAGTCAGAACACAGTTTATTTTGGAAAATTGAGATAAAACATTACAAAAATTACAAAAGCCAGAGTCAGAGAATTATTAAAACATTTTTAGTCTCAAGTATCTTTTAACATTTCAGGAATGTTTTAAAACACAACCTTACAAATCCTCATTTCAGAGCCTAATCACAGAGATTATTCTTTTCAGATTAATTTATCGTCTCATTCAGGAATATTTCAAATATTTCAACTCTATATGTTTCCAGAAAAGTCCCAGAAAACATGGCATGTATATTTTTGAATACAGTTTTTATATTTTATCCAGCTGAAGACAGTCAATACAAGATATTTTTTACTTTGAACAATTTTCCATGGTGGCTTTTTAAATCTTGTTTTTTTTTTCCCTCAAAGTGAAATTGATTTTGTTTTTGAAATAGTTATTCAAATGCAACGTGGAAATGGGCCTGAACTGCTACAATAAAACTACGATGGTAAAAATCTAATTTCTTTAACTCAGAAAACAAAACCAGCAATTATTCCCACTGGTGCCATAAGAAATCCCCGCCAACAAAACTATTACAATTTAAATATGTAATTTAAAGTTATTTTTATTCTGATATACAGCGTTAAGCAGAAAGATAAACATCTTCCAACATGTTTATTGAGAAAAATATGAACAATTTCTGTGATTCTACTTTTTGTAAACTGACAGAGAGCTGTAATAGCTTTGATACGGCTCTCTGCTCAGGGCGTTTTTCTGTATAGGGGTGGCATGAAAGCTCAGGAACAAAAACATCGTCATTAGTTCAACCGTTTATTGTCACGTTCAGTCAGTAGGAAGTGGGCCGGCCTCTTCTTGGGTAGGTAATAAACATTTACCAGCTATTGATGCTTACGTTTGTATCCAATTTAAAGTGCAACTCTATTTCAGTATTTTTTTTTTTACTTTAATATTGGTGTCTATAGGCTGTTGGTTAGTTTTTCCTTTTAAATACTTTCTTTCATTAACAAAAACTAAGAAACTACCTTCTAGATTTCAGTATTTGATCAGCTTAAATGATTAAAAACTACTATTATATTTATCATAAACAGCAACATCAGTGATTTATTTTGCATCAGGATAACCTCAAACAAAGACAAACATAAAAATGGTAAAATACACATTAGTCACAGGTGAAAAAGGAGGAGCTTGTTCCACTGACTGAGTGCAACTCTCTCCAGCAACAGGTGTGGGAGGGGAGGGTGTGTGCTTCTATGCTCCATCAAGTTAGAGTTGATTTTTTCTCGTTAAACAGTGGAGAACGTTTGTTTTTGAAACTGTGGCCTTTATGAAACCTCACACTGGTAACTTGCTGCGATATCTTTCTGCATTTAGCAGATTCATGCATGTTTCAGCCTCCTGCACATACAGGCCGTGTGTTTACACATTCATCCCCTCACCACCCCCACATGAATATTAATCCAAACTCATCAGGGTTTGGCTTCTTTTATGGTAGCCTTCATAAAAGCACATAATGAGACTGCAGCTCTTGTTGGGTTTCAGAGAGCGTGTCCTGCAGAGGCAGAGGTGTAGACAAAACAAAGACCACCGCCAAAAGGCAATTAGCAGCACTTTGCCTCGTATGGAGCATCTCCACTCCACTGTAAGCCTTTTTTTTTCTTTGCAGGTGATTTTGTGGAATCAAAAAAATACAACAAAGGGACATCTAAATAACAAAAGAACAGAAGAAACTCGAAGGCGCCATTAAAACCGCATGAAAAAGAAACAAACTCTTTATTAATTACGTGACCCTTCAGGCACATTTTGACCACAATTCCTCCCAATTTTAAGCTTTTAGAGGGTCACATTAAATGGTGTTAACTGGTGAGAGTAAGAGAACGAACATCACTCAGGATGCTATACGGTTCATCCAGCTGCTATATAAAACACCTATCAGTGCTTGATTAACAGACCAAGTGTGAGTATTTTTATCAGTGTAAAACTGAGATTTAAGCTCCTAATGAAGCAGGTTATAATCCGTTTTCTGTTGACTGGACTGTACTTCCCTCCTCCCCCCTCATTCATTTAATTTCATTCTTTGTGTTTTTTTCCCCAGCTCAGATTCTCAGATGGTTGGCTCTGATTTGTATGCATTTGCATAATGAATGTCATTTGCATGCTCAGGGGCAGACCATACCATGAGAACGGCTGTGTTGGTTGTTTGTGTGAATGTGTGTGTTTGCTCATGCATGGGGCACTGTGTGTACATTTGGACGTTTTATTTAATTTTTTTAATGAACAGACCGACATGTGGAGTTGTGTCTTCCTCCTGTGACTTTGTTTTTTTTTTCCTGTGCCATGTTTGTGAGCGGGAGAGTTCCTCCTGAATGTGCATGTAGGGCAGCGATGTGACGATCATGCCTCCTTCTCCTCCCCCCTTCGCCGTCTTGGTAGTGATGCATCAACTAGAAGAATGAAAATAAAAAACTCCTTCCTCGATCCCATAATCCTCCTCGTCTCTGACCCCTCCCTTGCCAGTTTGTCCTCCTCTCCTGCATGGCAAGTCACAGTCCCGCCACCATCTTAGGTGCTAAGACTGGCACAAAATGGCAGCTGAACGGGGAACGTGGACAAGCTGGAGCTGCACCTTCCCCCACTTCACGTATGCCCTCATCCTTTCCGCGCCATTGGTCGCCTCGAGACGGTGTTAATTACTGCCCGCGTGTTAATTGCAGAGACCGCCGCCCCCCCAGAGACGTGCAGGAAGGGATGAGATAGGAGAAAACCGTGCAGCCAGCCAGCCGGCGGCGTCTTAATGTCGAAGAGGTGGCATTTTTAAGGGCAACTGCGCCGCTTTCCGCCGTGCCCGTCGTCTCGCTGCAGCTGATCGGGATTCTAACGGCGATGCCCGGGAAAAGTCTCGTTAATTAAACTGTTTCAGTGTTTTTAATTACAAAAGAGTTGCAATTAGCACAACCGGCGGTATTTCTGCATGTGGAGCTTTTAATTCCAGATGAGCGTGCCGGCATCTTGATTTGATGAAATAGAGAAAAAAAAACAAAAAAAACAAGCTATACCCTCCCACATGAACGCGGGGAGCCATAATTAGCAACACAGCGGCGTTCATAAATCTCCTCTTGTAATCAGACTTAGCCGTGTTCACACATGAGAAATGCGTTTTAGCTTAAACCTTCGGTTCAGTAGACGTAGCATCAGGTTTTACGAAGAAACTGCGACACGCTTTGGAACAAATCTGACGACCAAATTTATGCAAGGATGAAAAAAATCCCAGGATGCACTGTAAAAATGACTTGGTTGGCCTGTAGAGTATTTGACCTCCAATTATTTTCATTTTTCAAACCCATTTTTAAACTTAAACTAAAAAAGCTATGAATTCATAGAGTTATGGAAGGGTTTATACATGGAAAACAACACAATGGATGGATGAAATCCAGACGAGTCGCTGACTAGACGGATGAATAAATGGATCATAGATAAATTAATGGAGGGATGAGCAGCGACACGGATGGAGAGACAGACGCATGGATGAAAGAATAGATAGATATAACTTTTAGAAAGCAAAAGTGAATAAAGTTCAGACATAGAAATATGTTGTCATTATATCCAAAAATATCCAGAAATCAAATTCCAGAATGGGTCAATATGAGATTCTCACTCTAATTATAAACAAAAATGTGACCTAATGAAACGGAAAACACACCCTACTGTTCTTATAACTGATTTTAAAAAGTGCAAATTGATTGTCAAAGTAATAATAATGATATCAATATCATTTCATTTGATTGTTATTTTCAGCTGATCACCTATAATCGATCCATTATTCTTATTTATTGACTCAAACAAAAATACTTGATAAATTTAGTCGCATAGTTTCCTTCTGATTATCCAGAATATAAACATTTTTATATGCTAATAAAACCTGGAGTTTAACAAGCCATTAGCTGGTTAATTAGTCTAATCTGCTTACAGTCACAGAAACATTTCCAAGATGACTAGAAATGTGCAGCAACAGGTGGGGGTGGGGCAGTGGACCCAAAAACAGTAGAAACGATATGATGAGAAATATTTTAAATCCTCGTCATGATGCCAGAATCCACCCGCCTGCTGCTGCACACAGAAATATATATATTTATATAAGAAGCAACACTGATTTCATCCAGACAATGAGGAAAATGGAAATTAGCTTCCTGGCTATAAGTTCATGTTTTTACATATAAGCGTTCATATTGTCCCACTTTTAAAAATAAACTTGAAAATTTCTCTTAGTAGAGGAAAACAACAAATTAGTTATTTTATGATATTTTTTGAGCTGCAATGTGTGGGTTTGTAATTCTTATAAATAGGTTATGAAATGTAATTTTGTATTTTAATAGATATTACATTTAGCCTAAAATGACTTTAATCTTTAATCATCTGCTATTGTGTTAAATTTAAATCTACAGCTCTGGGAAACATTAAGAGGCCACTTAAAACGATATTTTTCTCTGATTTTACTCCTTATAGGTTTATGTTTTAGTAAAATGAACATTGTTCTTTTATTCTATGAACTACTGACAAAATGTCTCTCAAAATACAAGCAAAATTTTTATATCTATTTGCAGAAAATGATAAATGTTGAAAATAACAAAAAGATGCAGCGCTTTCAGACCTCAGATAATGCAAATAAAACAAGTTAATATTCATTTAGAAACAATACTAATGTTTTAACTCAGGAAGAGTTCAGAGATCAATATTTGGTGGAATAACCAGCAGGTTTTCAATAGTGCAGTGGGCCCTTTGTTTTTGTAGATACAGGATAAATTAAGTCACAACAGCAGCAACTAACTACTCTTGTTTTTAACCTCATTTACTTTTATTCACTTTAGTTTTAACTGCATATGGGTAAAGAAGACCTTTAAGTGTTTAATGTTCTAAGTATTTTTATGTATAAAGAGTCTGATATGGGAGACAGAGATGATGAAAAATAATAGTTTCCTTTCTATCTACACTGCAAAAACACACAAGCTTACCAAGTATTGTTAGTTTCGTTTCTAGTGCAAATTATCTTATAACACTTGAATCAATACAAAACTAATTTAAAAACAACTTATCAGAAAGTCATAGAAGCTTATTTTAAGGAAATAATTTCTTAATATTGGTGAAAAAAGAAGTTTTTTACCAATATTAAGGAATTATTTCCTTAAAATATTTCCTTCCAATATCTTCTACAAGTTAGTTTTGACTCATTTCAAGTGTAGTAAGATATTTGCACTAGAAACTAGAGTAAAAATTCTTGGTAAGATTGTGTTTTTGCAGTGCACCTATCTATAAATACCATAAAATGATTATCATGGACCTGCAGTGTATGTGTGTAGTTTTGCGATAAATAACCGTTCTACGCTGGGGATTTTTCTTCATCAGCAGCTGCTTGTGCTTAAAGAGGTAAAATAAATCACTGTATAGAAATTCAGATTTTCTTTTTACCTGACTACTGAGCCAAATAAATGCAACTGCTGGTTGAGAAGCTAAACGGGCTGCAAGATGATGGAGGGGTGTGGGAATGAGAGGAGGGGGAGGCAGACAGACGAGGAGAAGGAGCCTGCGATGGAGAGATCTCAATAGTGTGAGGCCTTCTTTGTGTTTGCGTGTGAGGTTTATTTTGGGGGGCACAGGGGGAAGCTAAGAAAGGAGGCGAAGACGAGAGGGTGGGGATCCTGTCCTGGACCCTCAGACAAGCGGCACATTGTCCTCCCCAATGTGTGGCGGCACTTGTGGCGTAACGCCATTATTTAGGCCAGCGGAGGGAGCCGGGGTCTGGAGAGCAGCTTAACCAAAACGCCAATTAGAGCCGGATCGTCCTGATTAATGGACGACGGAGATTGGTAAACAATACCGGCCACTGTTAACTTAACCCCTCCTTCTGCACCCTATATATATATGTGTGTGTGTGTGTGAATAACATAATCAGTCATTTTGGCTACTGTAAGTGTTTGAAAAGGAGTGATAGGAAGTTTACACTTTTTATATTTCCATCCCTTTACACCATTTAATTATTCTACCAATGTCCTACATAGAAAACATACATTTTCTTTGTAGGATAGAAAATTTATGCTATTAATTTAATCAATGTTTAAGTTATAGTATAAATATAAACATGAGTTTATACATATTTATATGTATTTTGTACAATATATAAATCTGAATCATTACGAATATTGTAAATATATCTTTTATACACACACATCACACACGCACATATATATATATATAAGCTTAATTAAATCCATCTATACGTATATATATATATATATATATATAGATGGATTTAATTAAGCTAATTGATTTTCTAATCAAATCCCACAGTACTAAACCTTCTCTCTTTGCCTAAAAAGATAATTTGAGTCACTAATTTTCATGAAAGTGGTCTGCCTTCCTTAAAAGGAGGATTTTCTGCTCCGTATGCTAATCACACCCCTTACGACGCTCTGCATCTCAATACGTCCCGCTTTATTGTTTTTTTTAAGCATATGCACTGAATAATTAGTCACTGCATACTCCAATCAGGGGAAACACCAATGTGGGGTTTCCATGGCCACCCCATCACCCCTCCTCTCCTCTTTCTCCTCCTCGGCTACAAACAGGACAGAGAAAAATAAAGCGTGGGAAAAAAAACACTTTGGGGGCTCAGACAATGATGGCGGGATGAGGGAGGAGGAGGAGGAGGTGTGATGATTTGAAGAGCAGCTTGTGTCTAGACTGGCTGCTGTGGAGTTTGGTTGTTTTGGGGGTGGCAGGGGCATATTTCACCTCGTCTTGACTGAGGGCATTCACATTATTAGGAGGCAACATATCGAACACTGACATGAGCTTCAGGGATAAATTAAGACTAAACACAATCCGGCTGTGTGTTTTGACAATCTTTGTATCTGAAAACTGTTATTTTTACACAACACTGCAGTCACTCCAGACCAAACCAGTACTAAATCAAGACAACTGCTGGGTGTTCCTGTTTCCAGTGGAAGGATTGATTCCAATAATCAATCCCACCATGTTTCAACCTCTGCAAATAAATATATTTTAAGTTGAATTTGCACTGAAATAACATGTCTTCCTACTTCTTCTTTCAATGTAAACAATCGCATTGCAGGGTTTCCTCCAGAAAACGTCCTAAGTCCGCTGCTGCAGCCAGGTGCCATGTTTTTGTATTAAAAAGGTTTAAAGTTGACAGGAAATTTGAAAATATCACTTGATAATTAGGTGTTATTGGAAGACTGGAAGATTAATACCTGAACACAGACTATAAAGTCTTTAAAAAGGCAATAATTAAACAAAAACTAAAATAAATAAACAATGCCAAGCCTGGTGGCCCGCCAGGCTTACACTGTGGGAAACCCTGCATTGACAACAGAGCACTGCAAAAACACACAATCTTACCAAGTATTTTTAGTCTTGTTTCCAGTGCACGTATCTTTCTACACTTGAAATGAGTCAAAACTAACTTATAGAAGATATAGAAGATTGTTTTAAGTAAATAATTCCTTAATATTGATGAAGTTATTCTCCTTTGGCAGATAAATGTACTTAAAACAAGACATTTTCCACATACAAGTGGAATAATCTACCAATGGAACAGGAACCTTTTCACCAACATTAAGGAATTATTTACTTAAAACAAGCTCTTTTATTTTGCTGATAAATTACTTTTAAATTAGTTTTGTCTTCATTCAAGTTATTTGCAGAGGAAACAAGATGAGTTTTGACTTAATTACTGCTCTGAATTTGTTGTTCTTTCAGCAAATTGCCTTTTTTAGAGTCTGCATACGCCAGTAAACCATTAATTAATTAATTAATTAATACATCAGTTGACAATCATTTCAATAACTGATTCATCACAATTAATCTGATTAATCTTTTCAGCCCTACATGTACAGCTCTGGAAATAATTAAGAGACCACTTAAAATGATCAGTTTCTCTGATTTTACTCTCTATTGGTATGTTTTAGTAAAATGAACATTGTTCTTTTATTCTATGAACTACTGACAAAATGTCAAAATTTAGTATTTATTTGCAAAAAATAACAAAAAAAACATGCAGTGCTTTCAGACCTCAAATAATGCAAAGAAAACAAGTTAATATTCATTTAGAAACAACAATGCTAACGTTTTAACTCAGGAAGAGTTCAGAAATCAGTATTTTGTGGAATAACCAGGAGGTTTTCAATGGACTTCAGTGCAGAGGGACAAATCACAAATAACCCTGAACAAATCATCCCCACAGTGAAACATGATGGTGGCGGCATAATGCTGTGCTTTAGCATTTTTATAAGCAAGCAAAAGAAGCTAACCTAATTCAGCATATTGCAGTAACAAATATGAGAGGCTATAAAACATAAAAAAGCACCTCACCTTGAGTTGAAGAAACATTCCTACGATTTTTAGTTTTTGCGCATCATTCTGACGAATAATATAAAGAATATAATGCACTTCCTTCAGCTTTTCTGGGGTTTTACGTGATAAAAATTAAAACATTTGATGATGCATCACTTTTCAGAAGGACGCACAAAAAGGGATTTACTGAAATCTTATTGGTTGACAGCTTTTAACAATTTTAATCCTTTTATTTTCCCCCTTAGGTTTCTGATCCAGAGGATTTTTACAACAAACTATTCAACGATTGAAGGTGAAGAGAAGATCTCAAACAAAGCATCCTGGTAGAAATCAGTTCAGACGCTCACATCGTTCGGTTGGATGCAGAAAACACAGACTGTTCAACATGTTGGATACATCAAATGATATGAAGGACAGAGTGATGGATTCTGGGAAACCGCCCTGCACAGATGTTCAGGAAACATCTGGACTAGATTTTAATGTAGGTCAGAGCTCGGATCAGCATCTCTCACAGACACACAAACAAAACAACAATTCAGCTGAGATGTCAGTCATATTTATGTATTTGTAGGTAAAAAAAATTCTGAAATTGACAAAATTAGTGATTTTAAGTAGTCAAGTTTTAGATTTGCTTTATTTTAGGAAGGACTTTTTTTCATCTTTATCTTAATTTCTTTATTTTCATTAGCTTTTAAGTCTTATACTTGGTGATAAATATTTGTCCTGTGTGAATCCGAATGTTTCAGTTTATTGACAATCTCTCAGCAATCATCTCTGGTTTTATGTCAGACTTGTTACATTTATTTTATTTGCTCAGGATAAAGTTTTATTGTTATTTCTGACTGAGAATGTATCATTTGTTTCTAGAAATGTTGCACTAACTGAAGCAGTTTGCAGAAAGTTTTTTTTTTTTTTTAGATGTTTAAAAGTTTAATGTGGTTCAGTATCATGAGGCTGGACGTTGCACGTTTACTCTGCAGGGACTTTGTTGTGTGCATGCAATCAAAGCTACATAACTTTACTTTGTCTATGCAAGAAAAAAAATAAGATATTTTTTGTAGTATTTGTTATTGGAAAGAGTTTGCACAGATGAGTGAAATTTGCACTAAAAAGTTAGATGTTCAGGCTTGATTTGCACTATATGAGCACAATGCAATGTAGTAAAATCATGAGACTTATGCAAGTCGGTCTGAAACTTAAACATGAGTTTTTGTTCCACAAATATGTATAAATTATTGGTGCAAAACGTTAAAAAGTCTCATTTTGTTGTAATGTGAACACGTGCAACTAATTTTAATCAGAAAAAACTGTTTAGGTAGGTACTAATAATTACACAATATTGCACTATTAATAATTAGCAATTTTAGAAGTTGGGTTTGCACATAACCTGAGCTGTGCTATGCAATGGTTTCTAATGTAAATCAATAAAAGTATTGATGTTTACAATAAGACATTCATCTGCGCCTGTGTGAAGTTTGTATGTGTGCCATCACTTTTGATCGGTGAAGTTTGGTTTATTTAGAGACGAGTCTAAAAAAAACAAAATCCCAACTCAGAGGTTCAAGACAGTCAGCAGTTATATGGAATTGATCAATTTTGTTCAAAGCTCAACAGATATCAATCGAAATCATTGTTTCTAATGAACCACAAATGTAATTAAGGCAAATTCAGTTGACTTAAATGACTGCATGGTGCCACATTTTAGCACTTGCAGGATGTTTTTTTTATTCTGGCAGCAATCAACACTTTCAAAAATGGTTTTAGATTTATCGATGAAAAGTTACGGATCAAAAAAACACAATCGGTCTTTGTAAGGTGTACAACTAATTACATCTAAAGAGAAGAAAAGCAACAGATTTCATGAGTTTTTGAGGAAATAAAGTCACATCTTTGTTGCTTCCAGACGAGTTAAGCCAGATGACGATCAAATATTGTATAACTGATTGCTTGGTCATGATTAGTGGGAGCTCATCCATAAAAGCGGGAATTTCCAGTTTACTGCTGAACCCTAAAGCCAGTCCATTCAGCACTCAAAATAATTGTAAGACATCCTCAAGAGCTTCACCGCAGGCTCTACAGTAACCATGAGAAATGTTACAGATCATGGCGGCACAATTAGCAAAAATGGAAGGACTAACGAGAGAAAAGGTTCTCTGAAAACCAGTGATGTCCTGGGTTTAGGAGGTTTTTTGAATCCATCACCTTTTGGAAAGATGAGGCCAGACTGGAGGTCAGAGGTGTCCAAAACCTTCTGGCATGCTGAAACAACTCCAAGGGCCACAAATGTTTCAGTATTTTTGTTTGTGCAAAAACTATTTTTTTATTTTCACCTAAAACTAAACATCACAGCGTAGATTTAAAACGTAAAAATGTCTTGAATGTTTGCCAGATTAAAAAAATAACAAGCAGTACGTTAATTTTTTCAGGCTGATCATATTTTTCTACGTGCTTTTTTGTTTTTTTGGCTCACTCATGCTTTACTTTGGAAAGTTTATGAAATAGGAAGTCTGCATTTTAGTAAAACCGTTTGTTTTTACAAATGAAATAAGTCAAATTAAAGGAGAAAACTTGTGTTCTACTTTACATTTTTCTTTTGGACATTTTATATTGTCTGTCTTATATTGTTTTGCTCGAACTGGACAAATAAAAATTTAGACTATTCTTATATTTCTGACTAAGGGACACACTTTGGACATCCTTGGTGTTGATGTGTAGCCACAACGCACTCAGTCACTTTTGTTTAAAACAAGCCGAACATATCGTAACGAACGTCCAGCATTTCAGTGGAGGAAAAATGCACCTCATAGTCATTCACCAACATGTTCTACAGTCAATGTGAAGTCATCCGTCCAACAAATTACCTCTGGCCTAAACTGGGTCAGTAACACAACAACGACCTCAAACAGAGCAGAAAACCTATAACAGGAAGCTGAACAAAAAGAGACATAAACCCTTCAGTGATTTTAGGGGTGAATCTATGTAGGGAAACTCACAGTCAGCATCAATGTAGCTAAGAGACAAGAAACAAGAAATCCATCATATAAACTGCTGGGACATGGAAACAATCATGTGCTAAATGTTTGCACAACAAGTTCGCCTGACTGCTAAACACAGACACTAATTACGGAGCGCAGATTTTAAAATCACGTCTGGGTGAAGCCTTGAGCCGCAGCTGCTGGAAACGACGCGCAGCCCAGTGGATCCAGCTGCTGCAGAGCTGCTTTTAGAAACATCTGGAAGCGTGATCACAAACACTCCGAGGTCAAAGTTCATTCTGAGTATCACAAACATAATCCCCTGTTTAGATGGTCATATCTTCATCTTATGAGACAAATAAAAATCCAAAACATTAGGCCTTTCTCAGAATTGTGCAAATGTAAATTTGCTAAATGCTGTTAGCAAAAGCTAAAGCTGCAGCCTGATAGTGGATGAGAGGTGGGGAACACTTTGGACCAACACAGACATAAATTACACAACCATCCATCTAACTTCAGACGAAGAAGATAAAAAGAAAACTAAAATAAAGTGAGTAAAGTGGTCTGATATTTTTGTTTGGTTAGGAAAGTAATGTTTTTCATTGCAGAAGGATTTTGAATGTTTGGTGTATTAACAGTAAAGCATCTAGTTTTCATTATTAAATAAATAAAATGAAAGCTGGTTTGGGTGCAGTAAAGTCGACTTTCCAGGAAAAGACTCTGTAAAGGTTTGGCTATAAAAAGACAAATACTTTATGTTGTACTCAACATTTTCAACAAAAAAAAATTATGTTGGTAGTAAATTTACCCTGATTAAAAACAAAAAAGTCTCCATCTATACCAATCACCTGTGCTGTCAAATTTGTGTCATCCTTAAACTGGAGCTTAAACTCAGTCTAAGGATCCCAAATGGCCCCTGAGCCACACTTTGGACACCCCTTCCTTCAGTCATCAGCATTTTCTCTCCCTTTACATTAAACTATTTTAGATTCAAAGCGTAATCAGTTCTTAAATCATTTAAATTTTTAACAGAATAATGATGCTATAGTTTTCATATAAATTTATTTCCTTAAATTATCAATTTTCTCCAAATTCACCTTATTTGTAAGTACAAACTGATGAATTCTGCAAAGATAAAGATAACCTTTTAAAAGAAATTAAAAAAAAAACTAGTATATATAATTAGAAATTACAATCAGTATGATAAAACAGACTTGTGTTTCAATTATTGCAAGCACATGAGCTGGACTAGCTGACCTTTAGCGTCTTTCTACCTTCAGCAGGTTCTGATTCTATACCTTAATTAACGGGGAAATTTAAATTAAAAGGCACTAAAATAAGGAGCAGACGTCACAGGAGGAAATGTGAACTTAATAATTTCTTACAACGTGGTTTTAAAGAGACATTGGCAACAATTGAGAATAAAAGTAGCTAAAACAGGCGGAAAATTACAGGAAAATGTTTCAAAGATGGAAGCAAACAGTCACTGGATAAAAGATTCGAACATAAAAATAACTGAATCTAGGTTAAACTTTACAGAAACCGATCAGGATAAGGAATGGGAAATTCAACATTTAAGATGTGGGTGTCAAAAAATGTGGCTCAGGGGCCATTTGTGATTTTGTTATTATTTGTAATCAGGGTAAAACTACAACCAAATTTTATTTCTTACATGAAAAAGTGAAGTACAAACACACAGCAATCATCTCTTTACAGCGCTGTCTTTCTTGCTTCGAAATTCCAAGCAAATATTTATATTTATTTGCAGAAAATGATAAATGGTGAAAATAACTAAAAAGATACAGTGCTTTCAGACCTCAAATAATGCAAAGAAAACAAGTCTGTATTCATTTGGAAACAACAATACTAATGTTTTAACTCGGTAAGAGTTCAGAAATCAATATTTGGTGGATTAACCAGGAGGTTTTCAATAGGGTTCAGTGCAGTGGGCTCTTCATTTTTACCAGAGCTGTATAACCAAGCTTTTGTTGATCCAGAGACTTTTTTTTTGAAAATCCAACTTTATTTTTTCACATCTTTATTAAAATGTAGCAAGTATTTCTAAATAAAGTGGCTCAAATCTTGTACGAAAGGCTAAATCAAGCCCAAAGGAAATTGAAAACTTGATGCCCATATTTTAATAAAAGCAAAAGTGCAAAATGCTTTTTAAAAATGTTGGATCTATAATGAATAACAGCCATTTCACAAGAAACACTATGAGTACATTTTCTTCTACTTAAGTTTTTCTTTTTAATTTTTTGGGTCTATGGCTCTAAAATTTTGGCTCATGCGACAAAAAGTTTGATTTGACAATTAAACTGCGTAACTTGGTTATTTTTTATAGGCAAACTTTTACAATAGGTAGAATCACATTTATCCAGAGATTTTCACTGAAAAGCTAACTTTGCTGCACCCGGATCAGCTTTTATGTCCTTAATCAAACTAAATATAGCAAGAAAGAAAGTGACTCAAATTCTGTTCTTATTACCTAAAACAAGAAACTGAAATCTAGATTTTAGTACAGCAAATGTACAAAATGCTTTTTAAGTTTTGGAACTACGATGACTAGATTAGATTAGATCAACTTTATTGTTCTTAAGGGGCAATTTGTCTAGCAGACAGCAATGACAATTGCAGATAAATGCATTAAAAAAATAAGAAAGAAGAACAACATCCATTTCACAAAAAAGTAGGAATACTTAATTTACTTGATATTAGTTTTTTTTTTTTTTTGCTCACAAGTACTTTGAGTCAACAATTTTGGCCCAAGTAACAAAACGTTTGAACAGATATAATTACAGCTGTTGTATAAT
Organism: Poeciliopsis turrubarensis; assembly: GCA_010277015.1. NCBI lineage: Eukaryota > Metazoa > Chordata > Actinopteri > Cyprinodontiformes > Poeciliidae > Poeciliopsis > Poeciliopsis turrubarensis. Next base: position 6,416,776 of record VMRN01000014.1, on the reverse strand, counting down.
AGAGACAATGCCTGAGGTCATTAAAAAGAGCGCCATCTGAACAGTGCGTCTCGCACTTGGGGCGGCGTTACAGATCCGGCCCCAGACGGCAGGAAAGTTGCGGGAACTGTCTGATTGCGATAGAATCAATAACGAAACAAAAGCCCACGTCTGAGAGGAAAATCGTGGGAAGTGTCGCCGAGGGGATGATTAGCATTCTGTATTGCGAGTCCCCGCAGGCCGTCTCCCGGAGCCCCCCCGGCTCCAGAAGTAAAGAATGGCTGAACGGAGGGGGGAAGGAGGCGGCGGCGGCAGCGATAGAAGAGAGAGGTTGCGCCGGGCCAGGCGGGGGATGCAAAAAGTCAAGGAAGACAGCTTCACAAAGACGGGCATGGTGCTGCGTCGGGGAGGGGCGGACAGTGTGAAATCAGGCAGCGCGAGGGAAGAGAGGGAACTGGGTTCAAGTTCAACTGCAAATCCTCATCTCCATGTAGAAGTGATGAAGAAAAAACACATCGTAAAAATATGTAACACAAATATTTCATGTGTCTTTATGTGAATTAAAAACCAGAGTTCAATCTAGATCTGTTTCTTTGCTTACAGCTTTAGAAAATAGACAATTCAGTCCCAGAAGAAGACCGAAAATGTTTCCTATGTTTTAAATGAAACTGAAAATAAAATGCACTTTTTGTTTGGTACAGTCCTTGATGTTTACCCAGATTATTTTACAGAAAACCTGTAGATAACCTACAGTATTTATCCAAGCATTAAGTGTTTCAGTCAAAAAGATGTTTGTAGGATGTTTGTTTCTGTCTGCGTCTCTGAATGGAGGCTTGGCTCCATTTTTTGGTGTATGGCACCCAAAAGATCAATTTTAGCCAACTAATTAGCTGCAAATGGGAATTTTTAAAGGTACAGACTAGAAGTGGGTGATAAGGGCTTAAAGTTTCATCGCAATATTTTGTGGTACTATTGTTATAATGTGCAACAGTAACTATTTATTACTTATTAAATATATGGTTGTGTCTGCATTAAGCAGCGTTTAGAGCATAACAAATATAAATACTGATTTTAAAATACTATAAGAAGTGCCGCCAAAAGCCACTTCTTGAAGGTAAGCAGTTAAAAATATTTTTTAAATTTCTTCTGAATATTTACTTTTATTCTCATTAAACAAACCGTGGAATAAATAGTGAAAATAACAATTTTGACAATATAAACAATTTTGGTTTTTAAAAGTCATTAGCTGAAATTTATCATGACAATAAATCAACATTTTTATCAATAAATGATAAACAACACATTTATGCTCAACTTTAGCACAGACTACTGATCAAATTTACCTAAAAATTTAAGAAAAATAATTGAGTTGCATTCAAATGACTTAACTAATTTGCTCATTTTAGAATCTATTAACTGAAAAAAAAGGTTTTGAATTCATAATACAACACCTTAAATTTACAGATACTAGAAAGCTTTAGGGAAAGGAAATTTTGATATTTCTGTTTGATAAAAACATTGTTGTTCATTTTCCTTAGAGACATTTCAGATGAATTAGAATCAAATGTTTCTTCACAAAAGTTCTCATCAGAGCTATAATCCATTAAAACATTCATGTTGCTGCCAGATTGAAACAATTTGAGCCGTTTTATTTTAATTTCAGAGGTCTTTGTTTTTTTCTGCTGACTTTCTTTATAAATGGGACGAATACAAAACGTCTCATAACTATTTTTCTTTTGATCACTTTTGTATGTAGTGACTGATAAGTGGGTTTTGTTTGTTTGTTAAAGCTAGAAAGACATTATTGCCAATTAATTGACAAAAGTTCTTAAGATCAGGTGATAGAAATAACAGAAGAAAGTACGATTTCCAGAAAAAAAGCGTCCGTACCATTTTAGTGCAAAGAGTAAAACTGTGGAAAAATTTGAATGAGTTGAAAAATGCTTTATAGTAAGTCAAATCAAAACACTTTGTAAGAAAAAAAATATTGATTTTTATACTCTTGAGTTCATAATAAGGAAATGATTTGGGTCTTATTGACTTATAAATATAAACTTGATGAAATATTTTGTAAATAAATGTGTAATAAAAGTCTAGCAAACAAAACCACTCAGAAAAACATCTGAATAATTGTTTTATGCCTCTTCTGGCTATTAGTAAAAACATTTTACAATAACAAGTTGATTTTCAACTTCAACATTTATAGTAAAAGTGTCCACTGATCTAAACATTTCATTTAAATGAACATCCCATCCAAACATAATGTGCAGTTAATGAAGAGCCTCAACATGTCCGAGGTCAAAAATTAAGTGTGACACAAAGAAATGTGACCCAAGGGCAGCTGGACAAAGGTCACATCTCCCTGCTCATGACCTCTCTCCATAGACTGTGGTGAATGGAGGAGGGTTCTCCCCATGACCCTCACTGATAGTCTTTTAAATCCACAAGTTGTTTGACCTTTGAACCCTTTGATTGTGGCTGTGCTTCCTGCCAGGCCACTGGGATTTCCCATAAAGACACCTGTGAAATCCTGCTGTTAGCTTTATGTGCCGACACACCCTCCTGATTTAACACGACTAATTTCTGCTAATATGGGGAAAGCATTGTGACGGAAAGGATGAAAAAAGCTCAAATAAATGTACGAAAATCAGCAGGTGTTCATATAAAAGCTATGTGGAAAAAAACAGACTGACAAAATGCATGAGCTTGTTATCAATTTTCAGGTATTTTAAAGTTACCACTAAAATTCACCTTGATTGTGATCCTGTGCTTTAAAGTGTGAGTGACTATTTCTCGTCTTTGATTCCTTCAGTGTTGCTAGTTTTAGATGCTATATCCTACTTCACGTTGCTAAGCAGGTTCTATTTTAGGGATTTCTTTGTTCCAATGCAAATCTTTACTTTGTTTTGCAAATAAAAGTGATGCTCAAAAGTTTGTCTGAACACAATTAATATGACAAGAGCAAGAATTATAAGTAGCTAAATGTGACTAAAATAAAAAACACAACTTGAATGGTGATAACTCTTTTATAAATGTCTAAAGAGAAAAAAAACAGAAAAAAAATCAGAAAAAAACAAATAAACAGAGAGAAAGAAAGAAAAGAATAAAGTAAAAAAAGAAAGTAGCAAAAGAAAAAAATCAAGGAAACAGAAGAAAAACAGAGAAAAGGGGAAGAGAAATAATAAAATAAAGCAAGAAAAGAGAAACAAGGAAAAAAGAAAAAGGAAAAATGAGAAAGAGAAACAAAGCAATAGCAAGAAAGATGGAAAAAATAAGGAAATAAGGAAATAAATAAACGCAGTATGAACGGCAGAAAATAGCAAGGAATAAAAAAGGAAGAAGGTGAAAAAGAAAACCAAACAAGAAAATAGAAAAGAAGGAAAAACATAGAAAAGGAAAAAACAAACTGAGAAAGAGGAATAATGAAACAAAGCAAAAAAGGAGAGAAACTAGGAAAGAACAAAGAGAAACAAAGCAAGAAAGATGGAAAAAACAGAGATAGAAAGAAAAAACCAAGCAAGAAAGAGAAAATATTAAGAAGGAAAGAAAGAAAAAAGGAAAGAAAGTTTTCTGCTGGAAACTTAAAAAAAAAAAGCTGGACTCATCTAAATCTTAAAGAAGTTCTTGATTATTCTGTCTATTTTTTCAAATCATGTCAGCAACTGAGGAACCAGAGAAAGAAAAACACGTTTTCTTTCCTGGCGTTTCCTAACTTCTCCACAGGGACGAAGAGGTCGTGTCCGGATAAAGAGCCTGTTGACCTGCTGGTTTGCTGAGTTTAACCTCTGCCTTTTTTTTGATGGGAGTTCAGAGGTCAGGTCTCAGCTGGGAGCGGCATCCTCGGACTGCCAGACAGGAGGTCGGAGCGTGTTGGACCGTGGAGGTCTGCGTTTAGGCGTGTGCTAACCAGGCTAATGCTGAAACAACAGACTCCATGTTTTTTGTGCTGCAGATGCTGCATGGGAAACTGCTGCCTCAATATTCAGCACCGTCTGAAATTCTGACTAAAGTCATTCACCCTCCACTGAAAGCGTCTGGTGGCTCCTATTGAACATTTTCTGAATTATTCTTTCTCTCTCTCACACACACATGCACACACACACCGCTCGATGGGAAAACAATGCGTCATAGATTACGATAAATAACAGATCCATCCAGACTAAGACACAAGCACAAAACACGGTGAGAAATCAGCCATGAGTTTGTCATGGCATGGTGGAGGGTCTGACTGCTTAATTAGATGTATAAAAGGGCCGGGTCAGACGGATCAGACAGCCAGAGAAAGGCAGGCGAGATGAGGCCCTTCAGATCGTCTGCGTCACACTGAGGGTGTGTGAGGGTGTGTGTGTGTGCGTGTGTGTGTGTGTCTGGGTTGTGAGAACCTGTGAACATGTCTGCGTTCTGGTTGTGTGCAGGAATGTCTGCTGTCTGGAACAGTTTTCTATTTTAAACAGATTAAAAAAGAAGAAGAATTATTGACACTCACTACCTGGAACATCTGAATGTGATAAAAGTTGTTCAATGGGTGAAGATGATGGTGCAAGATTAGGACCGAAAATATTAATCGGCTTATTGAAATAACTGTCAACTAATTTAGTAGTCAGTTAATCATTAACCGTAGTATACAGACTCAAAAGAGCAACATAATTAGGACAGTAATTAAGCCAAAACTGTACAAAAAAAATCTATGATTTTGCATTTAAGATAAAAATAAATAAATAAATAAAAAAGATTGTAGTGCAATTTTAATAACTCCAGTCTTCAGAGGTTGAAGGTGGCTAATAACGATGCACTTTTGTTAAAAAAGCCCAGATGGACCAGCAGTTAATATCTGCTCTGTCAGCTCTTCAATGGCTGCTTTAAAAAAGATTATGTGTAAATTTATTTGCCGTTTAAACGAGTCTAATAGTAGAATTTCTCTATTGTTGACTAACATTAAACATAGTGCAGAAAGACACTCATCTGTGCTTTGGAGACTTTGGTATGGCTGCCTCCTGAATGGTTAGGGGATTTTTTTATGTACTTTTTTATTCTCTTATTTTATTGATTCTTTTTCTTATTCTTCTAAATGGGATTTGGGATCTGCAATAAAATCTATCTTAACGTGGCATAGTTTTAGCTCTTTCTTTCTTTGTCTTGTAAGACAAATCACCTATTAAGCACATTTTCTGTGCAATTACCAATTAGTTAATGCAAAAATAATTAACACATCAGGACTACACTGTATTGATGCAACCAGAAAAGGTTTTCTCATGTTGGTGGTGAAAATATATTTAGCTGCAGATCCATCTTTACTACAAATCATTAAGCATTCACTAAATGAATGTTATTGCATTCTAGGCAATTACATTTTTATTTTCTTTTTTTAAAAAGTGAATTGAATTGTTTGTCTATTTGTATTTTAAAATGTGTTTCTAATATATAAAAAGGCTCAAAAATCTGCGAAATGTGACAATTTTTATCTGACGAATAGTCAAACTAATCACAAGAATAGCTAGTACTCATATAATACGTCACACAAAGAAAAACAAATCTACAGGTGATATGAAGTTGGTAGTAAGATTATTTCAACTATTTTAGCTCTTATTTCAGGGCTGTTTTGCTAAAAAATAATGATTGATTATCAGAACTGCTTAAAAATGAATACTTATATAATTTTTAGATACTCATATAGTTCATCACAACAGAAGAAAAAAAAGGGAACTCTGGTCCACTTAAAAACCCGGTTTGGTTTTTGTGACCTCTCTCTGGTCACTTCCAAAACCAGGAAGTGGACTACAGCACAGAGCATTCTGGGTAAATACAAGCAAAAACAAACGAGTTAGCTGAGCACCAGCTGGAAAAATTGCTTGTTGCTTTTAGCCAAAGACAAAAGAGAAATCCTACAAACCGCTAAAATTTGACGACACTCCATTTTTGTTTGCGTGAAGCGGGAAGTTGTGCTCAGCATTTTCATCAGACGTTTTTCTGTTGTTTCATTCAATAGCTTTTGGTGCAGTGCCACCACAGGTGAGGAGGGGATCTGGTTTTCTAATGGGTTTGGATCATTTGATTTAGTGGAGTGTGAAAGTGAACCACATTAGCTGCAACCGGATCTTACAGTGAAAACACCCTTCCTTACATCTTCTTCCAAATGTTTGCTGTTCCCACTGCAGAGAGGACTTCCTCTAGACGTCTTTCTACGTCCATAAAGCTCAGAAAAGTCAGAAAACATCACATTTCACAATTATGACCTTTTGTTTGTGGATCTGTTGCACAGAATCCCAGTCAAACATAGCAATAGTTATGCTTGTAACACGACAAGGTGCATGAATACTTTTGCAAATCGCCATATACGTTAAAACCTGAGAACTGACAGAGGGGTTTGTTTCTTTGCAGAGCTGGTGCTTAAACGACACAGAGTGTGTCTGAAGAAGTCATTAACGATCAAAACAAGTCAGAATCACTTAAAATAATCACTTTTTCTTACCCACTCAGAGATGCTTCTGAGCAGACGTGCCCCAGTCTGGAGTCTGTGGGTGAGAACCGACCAGTAAGCCTCTGCCTCAGCTGCAGCTATTTGTTATCTGAGACACAGAGGAGAGGTCAGAGGTCAAATAAGTTCACAGGAACTCCATGCTTTCACATGTTAATGCATCGCAGCAGCACATTAAGAAAACACACAGACTCGGTGGTGATTCTAACATGGTCAGAACAGAGTTTATTTAAATGAGTTTGACAGACACGTCTGCTTAACTGGTAGAAACAAATGACTTTCTGTCCTTGTTGCTCAAAATAAGCAGTAAATACAAACATGAATGAGATAAATGATGATGCTGCAGCTGGACGGTGGAGAAATGGCTCTAAAATGTTTATTTTATTGTACAATCCATGCTTCACCTTTCAGTTTAAATATACCTGATAAAGAAGACCTTCATGTCACAATGAAACATTACTCATAGAAAATTTTGACTCAATATCAACATTTAGCTGTGGTTCAAAGTCAGAATACATTAATAAGAAATATATAAAGTGCAACTGCACAAGTTTGGAGTACAAACTTGGAGTTTGGAGAACAGAAATGTCTGAAGTCCGAAAACATCTGAATCACCTCCAGTCCAGACCGCCCCCTGCTGGACATGTGCGGCTCTGCAGCTACAGCGGAAAATCCGACACATCCACGCAGATTAAATCAGCAATAATCCACATGTTTCAGATGCTTTTGTGCCAAAACTGACATTTGATTCGTTTAAAAGTTTTAGATAAACACGCCTGGAGTAGCAGTTAAAAATCAAAATAAAAAATTAAGCTCAGGAGATTAAATAGAGGAAATTACCAGACTTACATTTTCTGAACAAGCTCAAGTTTAAAAATGCTTTTTCTTCAAATGTCCAAATATTTGTTTCCATAAAGAAAGACACAAACATAAAATGAATTTCTTCTTTACAGGACAATATGTGATGTTTCTATTTGTGTTTCTAATCAGCTGTCCAGTCTCCTGCACAAAGTCACCAACAGAGAAACCAATTTGCATACTTTACTTTTATCTGAATTTTCTTCTAAAAAAAGGTGAAATAATTCAAGAGACTAAAGAGGAGGTTTTCCATTACGGTGCATTTAATGAACAGGAAAAGAATCAGATTTTAAGTAGCAACTTGGCTGGTTTTATAAAGTGGCAACATTGTTTAAAATTAATAACCAGAATCTGTGAATTGAAAACAAATCATGTAATTAGGGACATAATCGCTGAATAATAAAAATAGACCTTAGACATGGTTATTAGACAGTATTTTCACAAATGTCAGACCAAGTTTTCTATACAAATTGAAACTAAAGGTGACAAAAGAGAATAATTATGAAATACAGGAACCTTAACCAGTCAAACGTCTACATTTCCCCTCCTGAACGACCTGCTTTTCATTGAGTGTGAACCTCAGCTTAAAGTTGTGTCAAAACTAGAGGAAAAGGGAGGCTGCAAATACTTACTACAAACACAAAAAAAATCCAGCTTTTCCCTCCCAAAAGTGGAATTCACAAATGAGAGAAGCAACAAAGGTTGTTTGTGTTCCAGCGGGCAGCAACGTGGGGGTGGAGGGTTGTGGGTAACGCTGGTTGCTGAGGTTCCCAGCCAGCTTGGCACGACTTCTCAACCTCTTCTAGGGCCTTTTGTGTTTTCCCTTTGAGGCGGGTAGGAACTGGGCAGTTAGTTTTTACAACTAGTATTGGTAAATTCAGAGAATATCTTCTGTTCCCAACAAGAACTTCAAACCTCAATCTATAAACAGGAAATGTTGCCCTTAAATAGAACAACATGATCTCATTTGATTTACTCCCATTAGAGGAACAATGGTTCACTTTGGGGTTTTATATTCATACTTATATTCCCAATGAAATGAAGTTATATTCACTTTACTATAAGTAATTTATCAAACAAATGATTATGGTATTTATTACTGGAATCATTCAATTAATCAGAATTACTCTATCCTACACTAAAATCGCATCTTAAAGATTAAAATAAACAACTCCAATGAAATACACATCACTTATTTTTGAGTCCCAGTGTCTCCAGCTCACACCACCAGTCATATTCTGGCATTGGCTGTTTCACACTTGGGGCGTGAGGAGGTGGACCCCCAATTAGTGAGCCACGCGTCTGTAGAAAGAAAGGGAAGCCCTTGAACCAGAGATGCTCAATACGTCGATCGCGATCGCAGAAGTTTCGCAGATCGCAGAGCAAGAGTTTAAATTAGCTAATCAACCACTGCTGTGTTCAGGCCTCCGGTTTGAGACCAGCTTCTGACTGAGAAACCAGTAACCTGCTCCCAGTGTCAGAATCTCACTGAGGAAGAAACCACATTAGATGTTCTATCACTTTATCATTTCAGATATAACTGATGTATATTTGCATATAAAATGAGTCAATAGAGTTTAATTTACAATTTGTATGTCTTTGTGTCATGAGGCTGGCTGGTGAGAGAAAAAATAGATCTTGGTCTCAAAACATTTGGGCACCCCTGTCTTAAAAGACTAGCCACTGTTCACTGTCTGTGACCTTTTGACCCCATGGTCACAGGTCTGAGTACACTAATCCTAACATCTAGAGGTAAGTTATCAGCTCTATGGCCAAAAGGATGGACACCAAACTTTTTATTAGGACTGAATTCAATGAGCCTGTTAAAGACTTCACAAGTGGAGTCCTGGTGCTCTTCTATTTATTAATCAAGTCTGATAAAAATTTCTCTCTCTTTTTTACTTATTTATTTGGCGCATTTTAATGGGATTTTTATAAAATAGACCAATACAAAGGGGAAAATAATTTTGAAGTGGAGGAACGCCTTTTTGAACAATGTCTCTACCAGTTTTTAACATGTAGAGACTAAATTACTTGCAATAAAGGAAGATTAATCGAAATCCCATGCAACAGCGTCATTGCCTTCTGTAAAATATCATTTCATGAAACATGTCCAAACGCTGCCATCTGGTGGCTAAATCCGTCCATGCAGCTCTTAAAAAAGCATTTTTAATCTAAATAAACTCGGAAGTTGTCAAATTATCAGAGCACATATAGGTAAATAGCACAAAATGTACGTATAGAATTTTTCAATAAACCACATTCCTTTACTAATTTTAAAGGGTCATTTTATGCAAAAGAAGCATGAGGCCTGCTCCTGTTTACCGAGATTTGTGCATGTTCATGTTTTTAAGGTCACTTCTGATTTACACACACAACTAAAACTAACCGTTATCAATTTCTTTCTCTTTCTTTTCTATTCAACTTATTTTAAATACTCATACTCGGTTGCTGGGAACAAATATGGCCGCCGAAAAGCTAGACCGTCGTGCTAATTAGCTAGAGCTAGCTTAAAGAGAGCAAACTTATAGCCCGTTTTAACCCAGTTAAAAGCAATAAAACAGTATTAACTATTAATGTTTTCTGTTTTAAACATAAATAAAAATTGTATCTCCATTTTTTGTCACCTTTTCCCTCTTGGAAAGTCAGAATGTCTGTAGCTTTCTTGAGATCCTCACCTCAACCTTCTATTTACCTCAGAAGTTGGAACGCAGGACGAGGAATGACGTCACACCAGAGCTCGAAGACGTCAGGACGCCAATGTGCTTATTTATTATTTGTAGTGCCACTTGCAAAGATCGTTTTAAGCCGTTTCTTTCTACATATAAACACCACTTTTAATCTGTTCAGCTTGGAGTTGCATTTGCTACACATAAGCTGATTTTGACTCTCACCAGTTTAGCAAACATGTTTCCACACACCTTACTATTGCGTGAGGAGCGGCTATATTGGATCTCAAAGTGAAAAATTCTCTGAATTTCTGAGTGGTAAATCTGACTTCCAGTTGATTTGTGTACAACTTGGAAATTTGAATTTATTACATTTTATGGGAGAAAAAAATTCAGAAAAATTCAAACTGCTCTGTACAACAACAAAATTTTCTCTGATATCTCTTGCTAGATTTTTCTTGCCCCTGGAAAATAGAGCTCATAATTTAAAAATTCTGTAAATTCCAACCACCAGACATTGGTACCGGTAAGCAGTTCATTAAACACTTTGGTTTTAGAGCTGTTTCATGCAGTACCTTTCTTCTAAATTTGAATTGTAGGTAATTTATTAATCTTTAGTTTGTCAAAGATGCTCTATTGTTATCTTGAGTTGGAGATAATTTGCTACACATACAGAGCAACACATAGGGGTTCAAATAAATCCATTTTATAGCAGCTGGCACATGAGAAACAGTAAAAACAAAGTTGTTACTTTTACATGAATCGATATGAAATAAAGCCAACACACAGTGAGAGTAAAATAGACTGATTTATTCTTGGCTCTGTTCTACAAAACTTTATTACAACATAAAGCCACCGAACAAAACTGCGTCTGTTTGATCTTAAGTTTCCTGTTGGAAAAAAAAATGTGGAAGGTAATTTTAGCTGTGAAAACCAACATATACAACATTTCTTGGTATCTGATGAATCACTTGGAGGTGTCAGGATCTTTGATAAAGTACGAACATGACACAATAAAAATCTAACTCTGTAAAAGTGTCTTAAAAGCTTAGCACCATTGTGTGAAAAGACCCTAAACATAGCAAAAACCACACCAAGAACAATTAGGAAATATGTATAGATCATGGCCTGATTTGGGGGTAATTAAATGCTACATAATGAGTTTAAAATATTCATAATCATCGGTGCACATTCTTATCTGAAGCAAATTTTAATCATTTGCCATCATTTTTTGTTTTTGCAGTTTATTATTCAAGATAATTTGCATTTTGTCATGGTACTGTAACCAAACTGTATTTTTAAGGTGTTAAAACTTGATGTCCCGGAACTGAGGTGTCTCTTTAGTGGCTTCAAATTCAATTTCAGCTGCTGAAAAGTTGCTGTCGGTTTGCGACAACATGGCGAGGTGCTGCATAATTTCTCCACCTTCTGGATTAAATTTGAACAAACAAATAATTAGACATGATTAAAATGAATAATTGGGTATATTTATGGAATAAGCTCCAATCTCACCAGGGATGCAGAGGATTTGAGGTCTCTCCCATCGGCCTCCGGACAGACACCTGACCACTGGGTTCAGTCTCTGCTGGAAGCCCTCTGAGCAGCGATACCGCACAACTGCATTGGTCTCATATCTCACTCGCGTTTTTCCGAATATGGACGCATTCCGAACTTTTGGTGGCGGCCCACAGGAGGCTGTTAAAAGAGGTAACAAGTGGTGATGTAACAGCTTCTATTAACCAGTAGAGGGAGCTGCAATCTCAGGTTCAAATGATGTCTGCTCAGTCTGACTGGCGGAGCTTACAGGTGCCTTTCTTGCAGGTGTATGCCAGGTGGTAGTTGCAGGGTACGTCACTCCAGCGGCCGTTATCGTGCCACACCATCACCACGCAGTCTTCTCCAGACAGGAAGTAGCTGTCAGGCTGCCCCCGGTACCAGTTCTCATACAGCTGTATTGATTTGGAGAATAAGTTTGAATTTGAAAAAAGGGGTATTTCTCACATACGTTTTAAATTTGGAGTTTTAATAAGAGTTTTAAAAATTATTTAGTGGAGTTACAAAACTTTTAAAATGTACCAAAAACCACAACTGATGTCCTGAAAAGATTTTAATGTTCTTGTGATTTTCTCCATGTTCTTCATGGTTATTTTGTCTTTCTATCCTTCTGTCTATATATAACTGAAAGGAAAATTAATCTTCAGAGATATTTTTAAGATGGAGTAAAAAGGCCAACAAAACAAAAAAGTGAAAAAAAAAATTACTATCTGAGAATAAATTAATAACATGAAGAGAAGAAAGTCAAAATAATGCAAGAATAAATTAATTGTATTGCGAGAATAAAGTTGAAGTTGTATGAGAATAAAGTTGGAATATTATGTAGGATTATGACTTTATTCTATGAATATTCCAACTTTATTCTCGTAATATTGTTTTTGTTGTTTTTTTTTTTTCATTTTCTTAGCATGGCTGTAATACTCTGTCACAATTTTATGTGATGTTTGTTGCTTGTTTTTTTTTTTAAAAGCAGTGTGTCTAACTTTTCTCACCAGTGGGTTTCCGTCAGACCAACGAAAATCATCCTCAACCGTCTTATCGTTCAGACCAGTCCACTGGTACTCCTTGTAGTTACCTAGAAGAGACATATCCCAGTTCAATCATAAAATAAAACACACAGGAAAGAAAAGGTCAACTGGACATCGTGGCCCTACTGTTGATGTAGTCCTGCTCCTCTGGGGTCATGATGGACACCAGATGAGCTCCTTGCGTGCGGCAGTGCCTCTCTGCCACCTCCCAGCTCTGGCGCTGGCTGAAGTGTCGATAGCAGAAACCGTGAAATTTATCCCAGCCTGGTTCACATCGCTCCAAGTCTAAAACACAGCAGGGAGTCAGGAAAGCACAACAAAGAAAGTTTAGATGACTCAGCAGGTTCTGCACTAAATGAATGCTTAGTTTTGTTCATTTTGTGGTAATTAATGGCTCAAGAGAAACTGTGGCCTGTTTACTTTTATTCCATTCACTGCTTTGCATGAAATTATGATAAAGGTCTGGAAAAATCTTTACTGTTCATTTCCTTACTTTTATTTTCTGCTTTTATATTTCACTTTGCTGCTAACAGAGCTGAATTTCCCCAAAATAAAGAATATTTCTGTTCTTTTCCATCAGCTGTTTTGTAACCTCAATGACCTGTTTTTGTTTTATCAATCATGGACAGCAACCATTAGTTGCAGTATCACTGTGTTTCCATATTTTCTCAAACAATTGTCTTCATTCTTGGCACTTTAAATGTTACAATGTGGATTTTTGCACTCTCTCCTGACACAATGAGAAACTTCTTCAAACTGAGTGCAAGCTAATCTGCAGCTAAAAAATGCAAAAGAGCAACTTAAAGACCCATCTAGGACAGCGAACCCTTATTTATAGTTAATTGTGTAAATTATGACAGCTTTGTGTGTTGAAGGAAATTTAATACTGATTTAAATCAAAAGCTGAACCTGTGAAGTATCATTTGTCCCTTTAGCCGAGTAAAGCTAAAGGGACAATCCAGACAATCTGTGACTTTAATATTGTTGTTCTTGTCAGAAAAAACCAAGAAACCACCAATAATAAAAAAAAAAAAACGTGTCACAGCCAAAATATTTAATAAAATCAACACAACATACGAAGGATCCGATTAAATGTGCATGTGCTTCAAAATTCCGGGAAGCAACGACAGGCAGGAATCTCACCGCTCTGACAGAACCTTCCTCCATAAGTCGGCAAACAGAGACATTTAATGTGTCCGTCCCGCTCAGTGCAGGTCCCTCCATTGAGACAGGGGTTGTCCAAACAGGCATCTGAAACACAAGAGAGGGGCTACTGCAGATCAATGTTGAAATGAAAGCCACAGATCTGACCCACTTGGGAAAATGATTCAAAAGATTACTTAAGCACACGAGTTTAAAGGTAGGAACCCGTTGTTTTATACATTTAATATTAGTATAATTTAAAATGTAGGACACAGAATTAATGACAAAATGTAGGCCCAGAGAGGACAGGGTGATCTTTTCGTCTTCTTAGGTCCTTCCTTTGTCATCTTTGTTCCTTTTTGTTCTTCTCCTAATATTAACCCTTTAAAATACCTAATTTTGTTTGCACAAGGCGCAATCAGCAATTTTTGTTTCTCGTGAAGATTTTATCTTCAAAAGGTTTGCAGATAAATACAGAAGTTGTTTATTTTTGGCATTTATGTTCAGTATTTTTATTAAAAGTACCCAGTTTTCTTGAAAAATGAAAAATATAAAGGAATAATCTGAGCTAAATGTGCCAGTCATAACAGATGACTCAACATCATTTCATACAAAGTGTTCACTCAAGCAAAATGTTACTTGAGTAACAAGTGCACAAAACAGAAAAATATTTGCTCTGTCACATTGAGATGGTAGCTTGCTTGTTTAAAGCCTTCAAAAGAAGAAAGAGAGCTCAAAGTCTGGATTTATTTTAAAATATATGAAAATAAAGCAAAATATGACATATCTGTATAACCAGAAATCAAATATTTAACAACATAAGCTTTGTCTTGTCATTATGTTCACTTTCACATAAAGCTCCTTCCAGAAACATCTCTGCAGTGTATGTAAAAGGTAATAACTACTTTTCACAACACAAATGGGAATCATATGCTCTCCAGGCGTAACTGTTGTCATATTCCTTTGCTTTATAAATAAAGCAAAGGAATATAAATAAAGCGTGGGAAACCACAGAGACTCCTTTAAAGTCTAAAGGACCCCGTCCTCTCATTAAGATTGTTTTACTCATGTTTATGCTCACTAAAACATCAAAGTTTTACTAACTTGGCAAAGTTTAACTCAGTAGAGATGTTTTCACTTTTCTTTACCAAAAGGGGAGATGGTTGTTTATGCATCACTAAATCAAGCTGCAATTGGTATATTACTAAACCAAGCACAATAATTGTGTGATTATTTTTATTTTAGCAAACGAAAATGGACACCTTAAGCCTTTAGAGGACAACAGAGACTTAAAATATGTAAATCTACGAAAAGTCCATCTCCTTATACATGCATTGCTAACATATTTAAAAGACTTTATTTTCAGTGCAGTTATTTGAATAAAAGGGACAGTTTTAGTATAAACACAGACAAATAAAACAGAGTAAAACCCAGAATAACAAAAAAGAAAACAAGCGCTAATCAAGAAAGTCCTGTTGTAGCAATTACATAAAGTATATGGAGAACTAGAACCAAATAATGTATTTTAGAAATGGCTCAATATCCCCACAAAATAATAAGAACAACTATTTGAAATCATTATGGATTTATTAAATGTGGCAAAAAATTATATTTCTATCTAAATTTCTATTCGTAAGAAAAATAGCACAACTATTTTTTAGCATTTGACCTGTAATTGTGACATTCATTTTAAAATTATTTCACATCGAAAAGGAAATGAGAAAAAATAAGAAAGTGAGAAACTCAGAAATGAAAGTGAACGTGGTTGTGAATTTTGTAATAAATATAAATAAAGCAAGCGAGGAAGATGATACCAAGATAAATTCCTGAATGAACATATAAAATAAAATAGATTTATAAATTATTGACTTAAGAGTAAAGACAAAAAATTCCATTATGTTAACAATGCTGAAGTCTACTAGAAATTAAAATATAAAACAATTAAGCCACATTTTATAGTGTTTTTGTGTTATATTTTACCAATTGTCATTATCAGTTTGTTGTCAGATGTTGACATTTATCGTCTTTTTTTCTGATATTGTGCAGGGTATTTCAATATTTTAAAAAATCCCAATTAAATATTTTAAGTTTTAGATTTTTGGTGACAAATGCTTAATATTATGGTAAGCATGAAAATGTATTCATAAGAAATTAAAATATAATAGTTTTGACTGTTTTTTATTATTGTCATGAGTATAAAATGTCTATACTTCTTTGTGGGATGAAATATTCAACAAAACTTTCTTTTTTGCACTGTTCTGTCAATAATTAAACAGCCATTTCTGACTAAACTAATAATAATTTAACTTTAACTTGTTACATTGAGTTCAAAATAAAAGGATCTTAATTTACTAACACAATGACACTTCAATTAAAATGGATTTCTGTCGAGCAAATTTTATACAAGCTTTTTTTTTTTTAAGTATTTGTCCTTTTTTTTCCAAAAAATTAACATTTAATACCTCAGGATGTAGAAACTACCAACCATAAAATTACTATGTTTTTACTAGCGTAGACAGAAATAAAATAGATAATAATAGAATTACTTCTTAAAAACACAACACACATTCTAAGCAATCATGAATAAACAACAGGCAATGTAATTGTGGAAAAAGGCAACAGCTTAAAGATAATTAAAAACAAGGTTGTTGTATATAAGGTGCTAAACACTAACAAGCAGTGGCAGTTCTTGCATGAATGGCAACTGTGCTTATCCCTCCTCCTGCCTCTCCCAAGCCAATCAAAATGCAAGAAGGTTTTTCATTTTTCTGAGTTTCTCCATTTGATATGCTCAAAATCATCAGAAAATCAGGAGTTTGCCCATCCCCATTTTTATTGCTGCCCTGGGCAATTGCCCTCATGGCCAACCTCAAAAACCCCCACTGCTCACAACAAATTGTGAATAAAAATGGGTTGTGCTTCTAAACCTTAACACAATGTGTGCTTATGTTGGCTGAAGAGGCAATATCAGAGAACATTCCTGTCAAAAAAACATTATTCCAGTTGCATTGGTCAGTGCTTTCACATTCAATTTAATTTATGTTACATTCATATATTAAGCTACATGCACACTGCAGCCTGAAGTGACCCAAATCCGTTTTCTTTTTTCTTTTTTTTACCTTAATACCACCTGTATTTGATCTCATTTCTGTCTGAATGACAGAGATCCGCATCCGGTCTTTTCAAATGTGACCTGAATCCCAACGGCCAGGTCCTGAACGTCATTGATACTCGACAAACGTCACTATTCTGCGTCCTGATACGCGCAAGCGGGAAGGAAAACAACAAACATGGCGGATGATAATGATAATTATGGTGTTAATGTGATATTTCGGACAACAAAATCGTAAGCTATGCTCCACCGTTAGCATCCACATTTACTCCCGAAAACACTGAGACCTTCTTCTTCTTATTCCTCCGTAATGGCGGTTGGCATAACACTGAGCATGCTCACTATGTGTGACGCTATTGCGCCCTCTACTGCGCATGCGAGACACTTTCATCAAGTTTGCGGTTCACACAGGAGAACACATACAAATGGCATAAACGACCACACCCCCAAAAAATCTGATTTTATAAAAGAATTGAATATCAAAAGCCTGCAGTGTGAATGTAGCCTTAGTTTCAACATTTATGCAAAACACATTCTGATTTCAGGGGCTATTGCCACCATTCTTGTAAGGGAAACACTAAAACATTCATTCAAACTTATCTGTACTTCACAGAAGTCAGTCTTTGGATGAGTAGGAAAATGTCATGCAAAAAAGAAAAAAATGTTGACAAAATGTCAACTGTCCCAGTGTGAGTAGCAGGAGAGCAGTGAGGAGTGTAGAAGTGTTTTAAAAGGGTGAAGCGTTTAGGAGTCAGAAAGGTGTGAGGATCTGTTGAGACAACGAGTGAAACAAACAGGGAGAGGGTTTTGTTTTTGGGGGGATTTTTGTTTTACAGAACATGGAGGAAGTTTGTCAGAAAATAAACCTGGGATTTTAGTGCATCAGTGTGCTGAGCAAGAAGAGGACGGTTAGGTTGATTAGAGTGGTTTTAGCATTACCTGAAAATGCCCCTGTACCACCTACAGCTGCCCTCTCTTTGGGCAAGTTATGCAGGGTGGGTTGCTGGGTGAGGCTAATGTCAAGATCAATCACACCATGATCCAGTGGTGGCATGAAATGGTTCACCTTCTGGGTTTCTGTCGTCTTATGGAAAGTGTGAGGTCTTGTGGTTCTTGGGCTCCAGGTGCGCTGGGGCACATATGTTGGGGTAGAAATGGTAGGGGCAGAAGACATAGATTTGGTATTCCTTGAGGGCTCTGACACTGACATGAAGGGAGGTTTCTGACTAATCTTTACACTATTCAGATGCTCCTGAGGTTCAGTTGTAGTAGTCAACAGACTCCACATAGATGTTTGCGTATTCACAGGAAAGATTGTAAAGTCCTCGAGGGTTGGAGTAACTTTAAGTTCATCAGTCACAAAGGCTGGGGTTACTTTGGATTCTTCTTCAGGGGCACCAGAAAGATTAGTAATTTCCTCTGAATTGTCAAACTTTAGGACATTGACTTCTTCCTCCTGGAGGGGGATTTGTGTAGATTTACTTTCCTCATAAATCAAAGTGGGAACAACATGACCTTCTTCTTTAGCACTTGGAGTAAAAGTAGATTCTTTTTCAAGAACCAGAGTTGAGTCAACTTTAGCTTTTTCTTCGAAAGTAATGTTTAGGGTTAGTCTGGATTCTTTGTCAATAACAACTCCAAGGACTGGAGTTGGGTCAACATTAGCCTCTTCCTCAAAACCCAGAATTGGGGAACTTGAAGTTTCTTCTGTAATTTCTGGGTCAACTTTAGATTCTTCAATTGCTGGGGTTGATGCAGTTTCAGAGTCTTCTTCAAGAGTAGCTGTTGGAGCTACTTTATTTTCTTCAACAGCCAATGTTGGAATACCTTCATCTTCTTTTACTATTGGGTCAATAGTAGCTTCTTCTTTAGGAACCAAAGTTGGGCGAATTTTAGCTTCTTCTGCAACCGTTGCTTCAACATTAGTATCTTCTTCGGTAACCAGAACTGGAGCTACTTTCACTTCTTCAAGGACCAAAGTTGGGCTGACTTTAGTCTCTTCATCTAGGACAACAGTTGGGTCAATATGAGCTGCCTCTTCAGAAACCACAGTTGTAACTTTAGCTTCTTCTGCAACATTTGGATCAGCTTTAGTTTCTTCTTCAAAAACTGGGGTTGATGCAATCTTAGTGTCTTCTTCAAGAGCAGATGTTGGGGATATGTTAATATTTTCTCCAAGAGCAGCTGTTGGTGTTAGGTTAACATCTTCTCCAAGAGCAGCTGTTGGGGTTATGTTAACATCTTCAACAGTAGTTGTTGGGGTTATGTTAACATCTTCTCCAAGAGCAGCTATTGGGGTTAGGTTAACATCTTCTTCAAGAGCAGTTGTTGGGGTTATGTTAACATCTTCAAGAGCAGCTCTTGGGGTTATGTCAACATCTTCTTCAAGAGCAGTTGTTGGTGTTCCTTCAGCTCCGTCTTCAGGAACTAGAGCTGGGACAACTTTACTGTCTTCAAAACCCAAAGTGGTGCTAACTTCAGCTTCTTCTACTAGGACAACAGTTGGTGTAACTTTGGTTTCTACTTCAAGAACAAGTGTTGTGGCAATTTTTTCAATGCTTTGGCTAGCTTCTTCTATGGGCACAGCAGTTGAGAAAAAATTAGCTTCTTCTTCAGTTGATGTCGACTTGTACTCTTCCTTGCCATGGGTTGGGGAAACTACAAAAGTTTTCTCAAAAGGCGATGCAACTCTAATGCCTTCCTGAAAGATGGAAGTAACTGTTCCAAGTTCAGATCCGCTTGCCTCTTCATAAGAGCTGCCTAATGTCTGATACTGTTCCGTTGCAAATTCAGACGGTGAATGAGAGATATTGAAGTCCTCTGGAGATTCAGTCATAGACAAACTTACTCCAGAAACTACCTGTTTAGGAGCCTGAGTTGCATCTACCTCCTCCGTGTCTAAGCTTGTACTTCCTTCCTGTCTAGAAATAGTGAGTTCCCACAAGTCTGGTGTCGCGGTGTGGTTTTCAAAATTCAATTTGTCCATATGGTGTGACACAGAAGACAGGGTTGGATCGGGAGCCTCCCTCAGAGGTGTGGTGCTAGCCACCGCAGAATCCAGCGGTTTAGCGGTGAATCCAGGAGCGGAGGATTGAGGCGAGGACATGAAGGTGGCTGCTTCCGTTTCAAATTCTCTTTCTGAAAGAAAACATAAAATATTTTGGGTTATAGGTTTGACAAAATGCTTAACTGATAAGAATTTACTGAGATAACATATTATCTTATCTAAATATCAGATTTGTAAAGCAAAAACTGTGGAAATCTGAATAAAAGTCTTCAATAACATTGTTTTTGAAAAAGTTTAAATTGATTTACACATTGTTGTTTTTTCAACTTTGCACCTAGTTTTCTAGCTCTCATTTAGCCTTAAATAATCCACCTAAATTTCAAGAACATTTCGCTCAAGCAGTTTAGTCTCGCAAAATAAAATCTTTTTTAAACCACCAAAACATTGAAGATTTTCAGCTCAAGTAAAAATATCAGAAAGAAATTCTGACACTTCAAAACATTTACTATTGATATCAAAAAAGCTTCTCATAACTTCACACCTGGCACAAAAATCCAAAGTCAAATACAATTTGTGTGGAAGTAGTTTTAAATTAAGCAACTTGATATTGTTCAGAAAAATATTTAAAGTGGCTAAATGTGAAATATAAACCAATAATTACATCATTTCCTGTAAATAAATAAACAAGAAGTGAATAAATAAATAAACAAATAAATTGAAAAAATTAAATTCTGAATATAAATTTTTGTTCTAGATACTGGAGGAAACTTGTTTGAAAAAATCTGTATGACATAAAGATAAAAACAACAAGCATCTGTCTATTAAAAAACAACACTGCAAAAACACAAAAAGTATTTTTGGTCTAGTTTCTAATGCACTAAGTTAGTACACCTGAAATAAGACAAAACTAACTTAAAATAACTTTTCAGTGAGATAGAGGAGCTTGTTTTAAGTAAATAATTGTTTAATATTGATGAAAAAGTACTGGTGTCACTGGCATTTTATTCAACTTGTAAAATAGGAAAAATGTCTGGTTATAAGTGAAATAATCTGCCAGGGAAACCGGTACTTTTTCCATCAATATTAAAGCATTATTGACTTATCTTGCTGAGAAGTTACTTGTAAATTAGTTTTGTCTTATTTTATATGTACAAAGACATTTCCCTTATAAAAAAAACCAAAAATCAATGGTAAGATTTTGTGTTTTTGCAGTGAAATCTGTAGTGTTTGACCTTAGTTTAGATAGAAAATACCAACCTCTTGAAAACTCTGCTTTGATCCAACTCTCTAAATGTGGTTTATGAAATGTATTGAATATAAACATTTAGAGCTAATATGCTCTGATTCTGAACATATCATTTAATTATACAATGACACATTTTCAGGTGACTGGCCTATATAAATGCACTTATTTTGTTAAAGTAATTTCCCTACCTTGGGAAATATCTCCGGATCCATCACTGGGAGTCCATATTGAGTAGGCCTCAATGGTTAGTTTAGTAGTTGGAGTTTCTTGTGTGGCTGGAGTTCCTTTGTCTTGGGTCGTCTGAGTTGTGTTCATCTGTACAAGATCCTCTGTAATTGCATCTTCCAACTTTACCTGAAGCAACGGACCAGCCACCAAAGTCGTTCCCTCCCAAAACGCTTTCTCTACATCTACGTCTGTGCGGTTGTTCTTGGTTTCGCCATAATTGGTGTGAGATTTGTCCAAACTGGTCTCCTGAATTTCTTGGTACTGGATTGTCTGTTCAGTTGATTGTAGAGACTCAATAGAGTTTGTGTCTGATGCTGTCTGGTTCTGCGTCTGCGGTTTGTATGTGCTTCTCTCAAACTCCGATGTGTGAAAGGTGAAGCTCAGGTTCTGGTGTAAGTCTGTCCCGTTGTCATCACCAGGAAGAATCGTTGTGCTAGGAATCGTTGTGCTTTGTGTTGAATCAAAGGTCTTTGTTGTGCTGATTGTGCTGACAGTTGCCTCTGGAAGATGCCGGGAGTCGTAATGTTTTTCTGTGCTTTCATTTAGCGGTTTAAGGAAGTCCAAAGCGTAAGCTGTAGTGGGGAAAGATTCTGCTCTATCTGAGGTGACCGTTTGGTTTCTGTCGAGTGGATCTTTTGTAGTAAAAGAGTCGGACAGCAGGGGTAAAGATTCCAGTTCGCTTTGTGCTTCACGTTCCACTTGTTTCTCCAGTTGATTAAGATGAATTTCTTGTTCTCGTTCCACTAGAATAACAACATTTTGTTGTAAGTTTTCAGCTTCTGTGATCAAATTATTCACTGGAGAGACAGTAGAGGTTTCTCCGTGTCCTGTTGAGGACATATAAGAAATTAAAAGTTTACTTTCAGAGTAAAAACAACAACAAACGGGAATATTAAAGTGTAACTAACTCCCAAAAAATTAACGTTATTTTTATTGATTAACTTACTAAATGGGTTTTTTGTTTCTATCTACAATGGTCATAATACTCCGTCAATCTTCAGGTTTTGCAACTTGGCAATCTTTCTATTTTTTTTTTTTTTTTAATCTGGACCAAAACTTTTCCAGTCAAGCCAAACAGTAATGGTATCAGTTGTCGCTTCATGATGCCCTATTGGAGGAAATTGCTGCATATATCTTTCATTTAAGGTTATATTGCTGGTATGTACGAAATGAATAATTTTGTAACACTGTTTTAATGCTAGATGCATTATTTGACTGTAAAATGAGTCGTTTTGCTATCAAAATTAGCCACAATTTGCAAAGTTGTCCAAGATGGCGTCAGTAGTGTCGGTTCATATAGATGTTTTGGCTTTTATTCAGCAGAAATTCAGTCAATGCTGCTCAGCTTTATAAGTTTTATGACATTGTCATTCTTCAATTTCACTCTTGTGCATGTCAATTAACCTGCTGACAACAATCTTCGGTCTCCACAGTCGTGATAGTGACAGGTCATGGGAGGTTAGTCACACTTTAAAGAACCACTTTATAGCCCGGCGTATTTAAAGACACCCACCTTTGAAACAATAGACATCATGCGGGTCAGATGGCTCTGGGAAACCGGTCTGGTTGCTGAAGCGGTAGAGTGTTTTGACGCCTGCTTGTGGGCCACCACATCGCTCTCTTGGGATTATGATGGGGTAGCGCACGCTGCCGTCAGACAGCCAGCCTGGACTGCAGCGGTCCAGCCCTTCGCTCCATGCCGAGTACAGCTGTGCGGTTGTAGCCAGCTGTGCTCCCGCAGCTCTGCAATACGACTGGGCTTCGTCAAATGACAACTGCTGTGGGATGGGGTCATAGAAGACTTTTCCTAAAAACACAAAATATTAGCTTTGATTACTTGTACGGAACAGATCGAGATGTAAATTTTGAAAAGACCTGAAAGTGTGAGGAAATTCATTTCAATAGTACATTAAAAGATTGCAACTTACAATATAAATAACTCACAAGATGTTCACATGAAAGTATGACAGCAAAAAATAACCTAATATTGCCAAACAGTGAGAAAAATGTTTTGTGTACTTTTTAGAAAGTTGATCTAAACATCTGATTTGAAGTGTTTCTTTCTGTGTACACCACATCTACTTTTACATTATGATAAATCGTACCGTGAATTTGCTCTATGTAGCAATAGACGTCAAAGAGATCATCTGGATCCATCGTCCCATAGTTCCTCACTCCTGGTTGCCCGTCCATGTCTCCATAGCAACCTTCACGGGGCACTTGGATTGGATACCTGCGTCAGTGAAGAATAATGCTTTCTAAAATGAAACTGACCTCTGATCGACCGAGAAATTCATGCAGGTTTGACAAAATATAAAACAAATCCTAGATTCATAAATATAACAAGGGATTAAAGAAGCAATTTGTGGATTTTGTGTCATTTCAGCATAAAATATAATAAAAGTTCAAAGATATTATGCTTCATTTAAAAAGGCGAGTGCTGTACAAAATATTTTGATTATATTTTTTTTACACAAAATCATTCTCCAATGAGATTTGAGTCTGTATTTTCTTCCAGAATGAGCTGCTGTAGGGTGTCTTATCACTTTAAATCCAGATAATCTGCTGCTGGCCATGCCCCCCAGCTCAACGTTTACACTTGTACATGAAAATGGCTACAAAAAGATGTAACCATGTATCTTTGAAAAGCAGAAGTAGAGCCTCCTGCACAACCAAAATGAATGCAGCAAGTGGTTTCTGGATGGTAAACACTTTTCCAGCAGCCATTATACAGCGCATACAGCTGTAAAACCAGCTGACCAAACGTGCTGGGGTTGCTAGGTAGCAGTGCAGTGCCCATTAAATGTGACTTAACAATCAGGGAAGGTTTTGAAGCATTTTCCAAAAAACATTAACTGATTGCCAGAAGATCACTGGGCTGTTTTTAGAAGCAGCAGAAACCCAAATAGAAGGACAAAGATGTGCATTTTGCACAATAGGTGTAAAAAACCTACCTGACAGATTGATCCGCCAGCCAACCTGCGTCACATTGCTCATATCCATCAAAATAAGCTGCAAGCAGCTGGTCGGGTGTGGCGACCTGAGCACCGATCCCCTCACAAGCCCTCTGGGCCTGCTGGAAGGAGAAGGAGTACCGACCCAAAGCATCTCGATAGTGGAAGACCACACCTAAAAACATCACAACATATTTACACATTCAGAAATATACTGGACAGTATGGTAGTGTAATTATTAACATGACATAACAAAATAGTTTGCAACTGACACTTACCAAGATGGGTAGAATACACAAAAATTGTACTCAATTAACAGTAGCACTACTTCAAAATATTTTTATTTAAGTAAAAAGTAGCATCCAAGAAATTACTCAAGTGAGAGTAAAAACGTATTTGGTAAAAAGTCTTTTTTCAAGTACTGAGTAAGTGATGAAATTCTTAATTTCATATTTTAAAATGACTTAATCAGACGGACCAAAAGGTAAAGTTAAGTGGAAAATTTTGGTATTTTTTGCACGAAAATGACAATTCATATAAGTAACAAAAGACAACAAACTCAGGCAAAAGAACATTTTTTCTGAATCAGTTTCTTTCAACAAAAAAACTTATGAAACTTGAAAAAAACTGCATTGTGTGTCTGAATTTTTTATTAAAACATGTTTGTTTTTCATTCAGTGCGCAGAGAATGAAGAAATTTTACTTAGGTAAGAGTAGCGATACTTCATAATAAAATTGCTCAAGTAAAAATAAAAAGTATAGCGTAGTAAAAATATTCCTAAAAATTTATTGTAATTGAGTAAATCTAACTATTTACTACCCAACTCTGGATCCAGTATGATCAAATATTTTTCAAAATTTCCACCAGGTTTCCCCCAGAAAATTTGCCGAGTCATGTTTTTGCGTTAAAAGACATTTGAATTTTAAAATATCACTTGATCATCGTGTCATTGAAAGATTGTAAGATTAACACCTGAACACCAACTATAAAGTCTTAAAAAATGCAAACATTTTGAAAAGACTTAAATAAATAAGCAATGCTTCGCCTGGCGGGGGCACAAGAAAAGCCTGGTGCCTGCCAGGCTTATAATACATTGGGGGAAAGTGTTGTACAGATATAAATCTCAAATAAGCCTCAACATGCTTATGCTACCTTTGACTTTGACTTGTACGACTTTGCTGGCATCTTCCAGTCCCTGCTGCACCTCACAGCGATAGTGACCAGAGTCGCTGTGGCGCAGATCGCCTAACCACAGAGACACATCTTCAGGGGAGGACGTGTAGTTCAGCAGTGCCACACGGTCGCGGTACGCTTCGTTGATCTTCACCCTTGAACTCCGCGCGACCAAGATCTGCGTCTCAATCCTGCCGGACACAACTGTCCACTTCACCCGGGGGACGACAGACGGGGACGAGGAAGAGGAGGAGGACAAAGACACGAAGCAAGGGATGGAGATGGAGCTGCCCAGAGGAACAAGAATTGGACCTGAGTGGGGGATGTCCAGCTTCAGCTGCCGCATGTCATCTGATGGAAACAAGAAAAGAAAAACATCATTACAGGGGACGAAATGGCTCTGAAAGCTCCCAAAACTTAATGTATTTACTTTTATGCTAAAAATAACATGGAGGGGACAATAATACAAGAAAAGGACAAATTCGCTTAGTTATAAACACTAAGGGACTGTTGTCTTATTCAGTTTGTCTAGGCTAATGTGTGTCTATCTCTATCAAATAAACATAAAGTATAGCTTTACAACATTTTCCACATCCTTCATTTTATTGCAGCTGTAAAACTGCCTTTTCTTGTTGGAGTTCTCATGGACTCCAACAAGAACGTAATGTTAAAACTATTCTTGCCATATTCTGACTTTATTTGCATATTATTCCAACTTTATTATTGTATTACTTTGACTTTATTCTGGTAATATAATTATCTCTTTTCTTAGCCAGGACATGGTAACTTAATGACACCAGTTCATGGCGAAATTAGACATATATATCGAGCATATATTTTGCTTGCACTGTACAGAAAGTAAATACAAAAACAGTTCCTTTGCAAAAATACAAATTATTACACATCATAACTATAAACGTTTATGTAGCTTATTAAGGCTTAATGTGATTGCACAAAATTAGTGAATTTTTTTTTTAAATAAAATAAAGCTTTCCACTAACATTCTGAAAACTGTAACGTGTATTGATATTCAACACTGCTTTCCTCTTATCCACCTTATTCCTGAGAGGTTTACTGTGGAAACGATTATGGGTCTTACTTCCGGCGCCCACCGGAAGTAGCAGTATTTCCTGTAATTTGTAGGTTTTTTACTAACACAACAAGTGTCTTGAACATGCTCCCAAAGCAAAGGCGGTAGTTTTCATCGCCTACCTACATATGAGGAAACAAAAAGAATTTGGCTTTCAGAGAGAATCCAAAATACTTTATGTGCTCGTTTCATTGTGTGGATAAAAAGTCAAGGGAAGTGAAGTAGCAAACTATGCTAGTGCGGGTTATTTGCGGCCATTTCTTCAAGTCCCGGCATAAGCTATAGGTAGTGGTAAAACAATATTGCCACATGTAAGCTGTAATAGCCGGAGTTCCCACATATTTTATAGCTTAAAACCTCTGTGGAAACCCGGTTAGGGAGGCGCTAACATGTAAACAAATGGCGTTTCCGGTTAGCGGTGGAAGGCGCGCCCATAAATCACGCAAAGCCTCATGGGAGCTCGGACTAAGTTGGATACCTCTTGATAAATATTCACTGCAACCAACTGCATAATGAAGCAGCTAATGTCACATAATGTGGTGAAAGTTCAGACGGTTTTCAATAATTTTGTAAGGCTGTAAATGTGAACTCACCGTGAGCTGATGGCGTTTGGATGGGGAAGGCCAGGGTGAGATGACAAACTGCACAGATGACTGGAAGGATCTGGACATATCTGGAAAGATAAAACAGTAATCACTCCAATTAGGACAATAAATTACCTGAAACAATTAATCACCGACATTGTGATTAATTGTCCATTAATTTAGAAAACAGACTCAAAGATATGACATGTCCTGAAGAATAACAACTTTAGGACAATAAATAGAAACAATTGCATTTAAGATGAAAAATCTCCTGGAGAATAACAAAGAAAATAGATTTTTGATGCTGGAAAGCGTGCATATTGTTGATTCAGCTAATTATGCTCCATTGATCTCAAATTGATCATGCACGTGCATTACACCTGGTTATATCCTGTTCAATTAACTATCATTATTATTGATTGACTTCATTCCTTGACAAGATCAACTGGAGATCTATTTGATATAACTGCTTTTTCAGATTTATTCTGCTTTAGCTTTATTTTGTTAACATTTAATCTTGTTTATTTTTTTATCTTAAGTATATGGTTAAAAGTCATTTATAGACTGTAGTGGAGTACATATAGACAGTGTATATAGATCAAAGTAGTGCTTTAGTTATTAAACAAAAACAATGTAAATCTGTGTGTTTATGTCTACTGAAATCTGTGAATGTTTTGTGATGGTTTTATACATTTTCTACCTGAATGTCACATGAATCCGACTAAAACTGATTCATTTTAACCAGCTGGTTTCAAGGAAAGAATCCATGTGATTTGAACAAACTTTGGGGGCTTTTGTAAATTACAGGAGCCACGAAAGCAACTAAAAGCCTAACCATACAGCAGATTTTTCTGATTTTCAAAGGGAAATCGGTGCCGCAGGCCTCTGACCTCAAGCTATTTATCACCTCCGTGAGCTAATGACACAGTGTCTCAGCCGGGAGGCATCTGTCCAGCTCTCCATCACCAGCCCAGGTCTGTTATTAACCCAGCAGCCATGACGGGATGTCTGCAGTGACCTCATACAACCTCTGGAACAACTGGAAAGGTTCCTTCATTGTGGAAAGACAGTGATTCTGCACTATTTCTTTATCGTGGAATAGATTAGGTCTTTTATGTTCAACCCAAGTCACATGTATAAAGATTAGGGTCACCTCTTTTGTCCAACTTTTGTTTTATTTGAATCAATTAATCACGCAATCAATTTTAGTTATAAAGCATTCTTCACGTTGGAAGCACCTCGCTGGAAACACATGACAAAGGCCATTTCTGAACTGGTTTTGAACCATCCAGGATCACAGTCTGTAGGTGCAAATACCAGAGTTGTGAAGTAAACTGAAACTGGTGGGACACTCCCTTTTGCTCCAATGTTTGTAATACGACTGGTGGATATTAAGAGCAATGTATCTTCATATTTTCTTCACTTCCCTGGACTAGCCAGGGGAGTCATTGCTATGTTCTTTGCTTAATTTCTTAATAAAATAATAATCAAAATTCATTTTGATTCATTTTTGATTGAAGACATTTATTTCCTTAACACAACGGACAAAAAAAAACTAAATAAAGACTTCTGACTTTAAAGGAAATGGGGACCTGGGAGGAACCTGGGTCAGTAACCAGTATGAGATTTATCGGGGAGGCTAATGAACTTTCCGGAAGACCATGTTGGATCTATGCAAGTTTTTCTGTGACCGAGGAATTGTCATTTTGAGCTATGTGACACAGCAGTGACATCACAGCGCCTCAAAATTCTGAGATTGAAGTCAAAATAATTCCAAGAAAGAAAAAAAAACGAATTCTGAGGTTAAACTCATAATTCTGAGAAAAAAATTACATTCTGAGAAGAAAAGCAAAATTTTTTAGATTAAAGTCAGAATTCTGAGGAAAAAACATCAGAATTCTGAGATCAATGTTGGAATTTTGAAAAAAGTCTGAATTTTAAGATTTAAGTCATAATTCTGGGGAAAAAGGTCAAAGTTCTGAGATTAAAGAATCTGAAATAAGAGATTATGGTCAAAATTCTGAGATCATAGTCAGAATCATGATATTAAAATTAGAATTTTGAGAAAATTCAGTCAGAAATCTTTATCATCACTGACCCTAACCCTCCTCCATTTATAAACTTATTCAGAGATCATTTTTTAAGCTTACTGAGGATTTATCTTTAGAAATCTTCCTTTATTGAGACAGGTCCTGAAAATCAGGGACAGGGATGTTTAGATGTTGTGGAGACTCTCTCAGCTTTGAAAACTTTAGTTTCTTGGATGAAGTCTGATAATTAATTGAGCGCTCCTAAAAAATCTGCCCAAACTTCTAAGTACTCTTGTTCCACTTGTGCCAGCAGCTCTCCCTGCCCAAGCAACTCAATAAGGCCTGGCAGGCGATCAAACCTTGAAGTTAAGTCCAGTGAGATCATAGTTTCTCTCAGAGGGTTCATTCGCAGTATCAATGAATATTTTAGCTGCCATATATGCTTCCTCTAAGTCTTTATGACTTAGCAAGTCTGCTAAATACATTCTGGTCAGTTCATTCCTTTAATAGCTTCATGCTCCCTCCCCACAACCATTTATCCATCTATGTGGCCATCAAAAGTTTGAAATCATGGAAGTATTCTTGGTAATAATGAACATTTTGTCTGCCACCCGACATAACAGCAAATAAATGCGAATTACTAGATTTCTTTTAATCTGTTTAGCAATTTTTTTTTTTACTTCGATATGAGTCTGAACTGATTCTAAAAACAGCCTAAGAGCTTAAAAAACACCCAGACATGTTTGGAAATAGGTTAAAGTGTTTTTGGTATACAGAAAATGCTAAGTCACATTTGGTGGGCACTGTTACCTAGCAACTGCTGGGAAATCCAGCCCGTCACCTAGCAACCCAAGCTGCTTATTTGGATTTAAAGTCACAAGACGCCCTAAAACGGCTCAGTCTGAAAGGATCTTAGGCCCTGTTAGCACGACAACAATTCCAGGTGAAAACGGAAGAGTTTTGTTGCGTCTGTAGTGTACATTTACATGAAATGTGTTCTCTGACAACGGCACAGATTGAAAACGGGTTCCAGAGTGCAATGTTTCTGAAAAGTGCAGGCTTGTAAACAGAGTAAATGGATCTTTTCTGAGTATGACGCAAAACATAACTGCTGGTTCCTAACAAACTACTGACAATGCTGGTCGTACTACAATTCGTGTTTCCCCATCAGATACGGTTCCCCCAGCAGCGTCTCTCCAAGGTGGCAAAATACACACATGCTTGTTCAGCGCTCTTATCTAGAAAACTACGGACACCTTGAAAGCTCAAACAACCTGTTTCAGCGAAGTTATCCCACTTTTTTCCAGCCGCGCCCTAATCAGACTCACATAATGCGTGTTTTCCCCCAGTATCTGGGGGAACGGTACCTGATGGGGAAACGTTGAAACTCGAATCGAAGTGCTTTGAAGCAGAACTCTTTTTTACACACATGCGCACTTAGTTTCGAAGAACCTAGCACCGACTAGTGGCGTGGCGAGAGCATTACACCTTTTCGAGGTGTACCGTTACTGTAAACAAAGATTGTAATTAGAATGTCTTCATGTAAATGTGTTAAGAGAAACGACACAAAAATTACATTTTAATTGGATCATTGCCATGTAAACAGGGCCTTAAAATAGACATAGCTGAGCAGACTAAAATCTCACTATCCGATTTTTTCAAGACAGTCTGAACAACACAGGTCGGATTTTTTTCGAATATGATCCAGTCCACTTGGGTATTCGATACGCATCCGATTAAAATATCGTCCAGGTCTCATTAATCCAAGCTGAATATCCTTGATACTTGACAAATGTCACTATTAAGTTGTTAAAGTACTGGTTCCGGTCGAAAAACAACTTAAAAATGGTAATCCATGTCTACTTCTGCAAACACCGAGCACTTCTTCGTGGTTGGCAAAACGCTGAGCACGCTATCTATGTGTGGCGTTATTGCGCCCTCTACTGCGCATGCGGGACACTTTCAGGTTGTTGGAGTCGCTCATATTTAGAAGTGTTAACGGCCACGCCACAAAACTATCAGAATTGGGTCACTTCACGCTGCAGTGTGAACGGAGCCTAAGAACGATTTTCTGCAAAAAAACAAAAACAGTAAGATAGATGTTTTGTGTATTGCTCAAAGACCTATTCTAACCTGATCAAGGAAGCATAAAAGTCACCTTTAAAAGGAAACTATTGCAGAGGCAGAGCAAGAACAAAACAAATCAATCAGTTAGTAAAGCCATAAGAAAATAAGTATCTAAAAAATGGAAATAAAAAGGGTACCCAGACAGACCTATTTGATTAAAAATGTCCAAAACTACAAAGTGGATGTTGGAGTCAAACCCCAAGAGTAGATATTATATTAATAAAGTTATAACCTCTGAACTGAAGCATACAAAATGCTCAATAAATTTATACTTTCTGCATTTATGTGAAACAGTTTCTTTGAAATGAGCCGGCACAACTAGACCTCATTGACTTTTGTCAAATGAAATGGCCTTCTCTTATGGCAGTATAATCGCCGTCTGTTTTTCTGGCAGCTGGCTGGACTCTACAAGGCTGGTATCACTATTAGTATTCTTGACAAGAAAACGGCTCATAAAAGAGTAAGCATGGAGCCAAAGGGACAGCTGCACACTGTGCTTTCACTTCATACCAACTCCCTCACAAAAGGCTGCATGGAAAATTAAAGGACAGGCCACTGGCACACACGCACACTATTTCTCTTTTCTTTTTCTTGCTCTTTTCATGGCTCGAAAGGGAAGTTTTCAGCACTTAGGATCGCTGTGCACCAGGCTTTGTAGAAGAGAAACAGCGGCATTAAGACCCCGGACACTGATTCAAACGCTCGCACTGTTAGGCCCAAATGACAGTTTGTGAATCGAGTTGATGGGAGAGGAGAATAATTGCGGTTGCTGGGTGTTGTGCCATCTTTCTATCGCATTTGCCACTGAAGGCTCGCAGTTCCTCTTGTTTAAATGGCACAGAAGAAAAGTCGAGCTGAAATCAATGCCACCCAGTGCATTTAGGGGTCTGCAAACTGTTATCCCGTCGACTCAGATTAGCTCCAGATTATTAACGTCATTATAACCAAAACTAGCAAAAACTGAAACTGAGAAAACATTTTTTTTGACTGAGATAAATGAAAATGGTGATTAATGGGGATATCCTATAACTAACTAGGACTACATTGTAAATTAGATAAAACATACTGAAATTATAGAAATGTTACCCATCGTTTTCGTGTTTATGAATCTATTTATTAGACTTTTAAACTGATGTGAAATTGTTTTGTTTTATCCCACACAAACAGTTTATGTTTGTGCAGGAACATACTGTTGCAGACTAACACTTATGCTAGCCCGCAAAATGGCGACAGCAAAAGTTGGTAGATAGCACCAACCAATTGTTGTTTCTTGTCCAACAATTGGACAAGAAACAAAGGTATCGTTTCAGAAAATACATTTTCTGAAACGATACCTTTCATTAAATACTCCTTACCAAATCAATGTATACATAAACCCTTTTGCATTCTGCACTTAAAAATGAAAAAAAGAGAAAAAACAAAAACTACTACCATAGCAAATAAAAACTAAACTGAAATTAAACAACATCAAACTAATAATAGTTAATAAAAACTAGCAAACACTAAAAATTCATCACATCTAACTGAGTTAGACAAATAAAAAGTGACTACAAAGTTACTCTGCTTTCATCATTGAAACATGAAAATATGTTAGCCTAAGTCAGTGGTTCCCAAAGTGTGGGGTGCGCCCTCTAGGGGGGGCGCAGTGCCATTGCAGGAAGCGGAATGGATGAATGAAAATATAAACAAAAAAACAGTTACACAAAAGTGTTTCACTGTTAAGATGGTTTGTAGTTTCTTTTGTTGCAACCTGAAGTGAAGTGTGAAATAAACTTCAGTGGAGTTTGAAAACAAAATATGTGTTTAGGTTTATGTCAGGTTGAACGATGTGTGTGCCCAGTTGATTTTTTTTTTCTTTTGTAGTCCATGGGGGGACCCAGAAGAAAATCTTTAGCAACCACTGGCATATTGATTGCTTTAAAATATATTCAGTAGATCAAGAAACATAAGGAGCGTTGTTACACCATATTTGCAAATGTTGTGCTGTAAATAAATTCCCCCTGCATCTCATGGGTGGTCTCTGCAGAGTGTTACATCACTGTCAACACAGGGAGACCTCGTCCCCGGTTTCAACCAACAAGCCAGAAAATGACCCGGGATCCCAAATCAGCCAGGTCAAACACGTCTGTTTGACGGATGTGCAGCGAGCTCAGAGAAGTGCTGAGATGGAACAACACATGTCTTCTCTAAAGCACACTAATTGAGCTTTTACGAGGTGTAAATGTCTAGCTTTCTTACTCTACAAGTACGCTCAGTCTACCCCAGATTTTTGATTTTAGTGTGGTTGCACTACAATTACATGCAGTATAAAGTACAGATTCCTGTGCAAAACACCAATAAGACCCAATGCAACATCTGGCACACAAAAAGACGATTTAAACAGAAAACTGAATTCTCACTAAAACCTATTTTTCTGCTGACTTTGTGGTTTTCTTATTGCCAGAAACAGCACTATAGGTTATTTAAAACAGAGAAGCTTCTTGCATTTGTTTAAAAAAGTTCCAACATGTTATTTTTTTTGTTTTTTTTATCATTTCAATCAAGTTAACTTATTTGTGATCACTTTGTATGAAACAATATTAACAATTTAACCAGCTGGTTTGTGTTGTTACATTTTGTAAGCTTTATGGAGTTTCAGATAAATTCTGATTTATTCACATGATTGTCAAATGGAAAACACTTTGTAAGCTTTATGGAATTTCATGGAAACTTTCTTTTTGATTAGTGTAATCAAATAGATTATATTATCTATTGTCAGCTCTTCTTGGAGATGACAACAGAGCACTGTTGCTCTGTTGTCTTTTACTATCAATTTTGTTGCAGTTAGCTGCATGCCAGAAGCAACACACACATTCCAACGACTTGACGTGTGCAGACACTGTCCTGCCTACAGTAGGCCAATTACATTGAGATGTGAGCCTGAGTCCAGCCTATCATCTTAAGAAGACAAATATTTAATACTCTAACTGTCAAATTATGGGCAAGAATATTTTTCACACACTGGTTTGTGAACAAAAACGTTGGTCTGATGTTGACTTAGAAAAATTGTTTCTATTTATATTTTCATAATTGCCCTCGCAGTAGCGGGACAAAACCCGCCTCGCCCCTAAACACAGAAAAGCTTCGGCTGCAAGGAAACTTCTGACTTTAACTTCATCATTCTGCTAAAGGCCCGGTTCTACAGGCAGTCTGGGTCGGTACCACCAACAGATAGAAAGGATGTCTGTCTTTATATCAGACATTCTGATATAAAACATGGTACTGACTGTCACTGCGAGTCGCAACACACCTGAAAGCCCCGGTACCACCTAGTGGTACCAAGCCTGGTACCAGCAGGCCTGGTACCAGCAGGCCTGGTACCAGCAGGCCTGGTACCAGCAGCTACGTTACTGCCAGGTGGGTCAAAGCCGCCGCTGACAGGATCTGGAGGTGAGTGGCTGTAAATAAAAGTTATTGCAGAACCTCAAGTGTTAGAGGAAGATTCGGCCCAAT
Organism: Poeciliopsis turrubarensis; assembly: GCA_010277015.1. Lineage (NCBI taxonomy): Eukaryota > Metazoa > Chordata > Actinopteri > Cyprinodontiformes > Poeciliidae > Poeciliopsis > Poeciliopsis turrubarensis. The sequence goes on along the minus strand of VMRN01000014.1, from coordinate 6,382,026 downwards.
TAGACTTCACACAATAAACATCTGAGAAAATACTGTTGAATTATTAGAACCGAAGCTTAAAGTCAAACATGCCACAATTAAATAAATCATAATGTCCCCAAAGCATCAGGGGACTGATATAAGGGCCACCGGGGGGATTCAGGTAGATTCCAGAGATGCGCATCGCAGCGGCTGTTCACGCAGGGCCGGCCCAAGTTAGTATGGGGCCTTAGACAGAACAGCCCCCACGCCCTCCCTCGTGCCCCACCAAAATCTTTTCTACCAAGAAACTCAGCATCACTAACTAAATATCGATAAGGTGAATCTGTGAGAGGGAGACCAGGTTTATTGGCCGAGTTTAAAATCAATCACTGATTATTGGTTATTTGCTGTGATGTATGGTTGAACAAACTCAACTCAAACACAAAGATCACACCATATTGTAACCATGGTAACACAACAATCAAACTATCAAAATGATTCTTTAAACTTTGACAAGGTAAATTTTCTAATTAAATCCTAAATGTTCACTTTTTTCAGCTGAATGCATTAAATATAATTTTATAACACCATCAATATTTAAACAAATGGCCATCTGGCATCTTCAACAGTTTGCTGCTTTATACAAAGTATTTCTTTTTTCACTCCCTAACAGGTAAGATATATCCAAACAACACTTTTCCTGCAATTCTCTGAGTAAAGTCACAAAGGTTTTCCTCCAGAAACTTTTAAGCTTCACCCTTTTGATTCTCAGCCATCAGATACGTTGATGCAACAGAGAGAAAGGGATAATGTCTGGAGCAATGCTATGCAGAGTTGAGTGCCAAACAAGGAGATAAAAACGGCACAACTTAAACTGACTTAAAAAATATATCCTTAATGTATCAAGATACCAATTAATTTGACATTACTTGTAGTTAAGAGTTGAGTTTTTTGGTATTATGACAGATTTCTGTTTAAGTCTAGATTTTATGTTTGTGTATTATGGCAAGCTCTACCTACTGCACGCAAAACAATTACTCTTAACATCCAAGTATCCAACAAACTAACAGTGTGCCTGGACAAAAGACTGGGCAGAGATTTTTATTTTTTTGAGTAAAAAACGATATTCAGTATTTGGGTTTTAAGATACCTTAAAACGGTTGGAAAATTACATGTCATTTGACGCACCTGAAATGACCAAAGGCTCTAAATAATGTTAATTATCTGTGAGAGAAATTAGAGTATTAACTTGACACCATAATACAGGCTTTTTTAATCTTCCGTTTGCACATCTCCAAGAAAAACCACCAGGATGTCTCCCCACTACATCTCTGTGCCAGAAAGCCACCCACTATGATTCACCATCCAGTGGGTCTGGAAAAGCTTCAAACTATGTTTCCACTTATTTTCACTGCAGTACCTGGTCGTTTTGAGAGCAATGTTTTTCTGTTTGTCAAACCACTAACCGACTCTGAACTAGAACTCTACCGGGTATCTTTTTTCCTCTGTATGTCAGCGTTCTTAATCCTCAAAGGCTTCAAGAAAAGATTAAATAGAAAATATGAAAAATCACAAAAAAACCATCAGCATCTGAAAAGCTATTGATTACGACCACTTTTAAAACATTGCAGGAAAGCCTGACTTCTTGGAAGTAAAATACTTTAAAAATAAAAAGGTTCATCATGAGTGATTTTTACGGTGTTTGAACACCTGATAAACTAGTAGACCCGTTCAGTCGGGGACCAAAATCGCAACATTTGCTACATTTTCAGCTGGTGCAGTTTGCTTTCACACTGGACTGTGTCAGATGAACCAAACTAATTAAAAAAACCTGTTCATTTCCTTGCCTGAGGTGGCGCTGCACCAGGAACAATTGAAGGAAACGACACAAAAACCAACGAAGAAGACCAGCGCCATGTCCTGCTTCACAAAATCTAAACAAAAACGGAGCAGCGTCAGATTTTAGCGGATGTAGGATTTCTCTTTTGTCTCTGGTAAAAAAAAAAAACAAAACAAAAGAGCGCTAGAAACTGTAGCACTAGAAACTGGATTTATTTTGGTTGTATTTACCCACAATGCTTTGCTACATGGTTCGTATTCTGCTTTTGGAGGAGTACCGGTCGGATTGCGTTCACATTCAAACCCCACCGTCATTCACTTCAACTGAACCGATAACTTGGTTTTCGGGAAGACCAGAGTTTTCTTTTCTGGTCCGGATCAGAGTCCGATTGCGCATTCACACCTCCACAACTGAATCTGACTTTCTGGACAAACGAACTAGAGTTTAGTTCAAGTGAACTGACCAAAGCAATCAGTTGCAAAAATAGGTCTGTTCAGTTGACATTACCAGGAAGTAACTATGTAATAGATTAATAATACAAACCATTAGATAATACAGGTTAATGCAGTGTGTTTTTCTGTCAAAGGTACAAGAAGAAAACTAAAAATGGATAGATAAGAGAAGGTATGGTAGAGATTGTCAGATTGACGCCTTTAAAAACTACCAGAGACTCGATTTGAATCCCATACTGGGGTTCAAAGTCACTCTTGAAACTTGCAGTTGCTTGACATTTTTTGAAGTCGTTTAATAAGAAATGAGTACTGAATGCTGATTCACCATTACAAGCAAAGATAGAATATTATATCTGAATCTTCACGTCTTTGCCTCTTAAACTCCAGAATCCATTGAAGCGTTTCATAAACAGAAGCTACTAAAAGGCGGCGACATGACTGAATGTGACCACCGGCTCTCCGTGTGTCCATTACTTAAATTTACCTGCGGCTCAAGGTGAGCTGCAGAAAGAGAGGTAACGTTTGGGGAAAGCACTCAAAACTAAAAGCAGCATCCTGGATCTCCAGGGTCCATAAAATCCTGTAGTTTATGAATATGCAGTATATGTTTTGCTTTTATCTTGACAAAAATGCTGATTAAAAACTCTAATGCAAATTTCCACAGCTACAGAAGTAGGTAAAAATAATTATGTTCCCCTTTTTTGTTTATATTTTGGAACCAATAAGTCAAGATTTCTTCTTCCTATTATTATTTTAATGGCTTGTATTGGCTTTCTAAATATCCAGAACCTGGCTACTTTCAGATAAATCTTATCCACACCACTCGGACCTTCAACACTAGACTTAAAAACTTTTCTTTTTGTTAAAGCCTCTGAATTTCTTCTTCTGCTAAGGGCTGCTGGAGGACATAAAGTTCACGCACTTTTCTCCCATTTTCTTACCATTCTTACCTTTTGTGTTCTCTTTGCTTTTCTTTCACATTAAAAGTCCTGCCAGCCTGAGGCCTTTTGCGTTACTTTGAGTTTCTCTGTACAGAACCAATGGGAATGCTCTGGGGCGGGATACGTTCTGAACTGGAGCCAAGTAAAATAAAGTGAGCTGAATTTAAATGAGAAAGAGATATGACGGTGTATGTGACGTTCTTTCCTTGTGTTTCAGCATCTGTTCTTCTTCGATTAAGGCTGCAGAGCGTTGATTGACTGAGATATCTGTGGTTCAGCCTTTTAAAATCTCACTTCCTCTTTGTTTCAGGCAAGTTTTTCTCTCCATCATTTGTTTGTTTTGAGGATTTAACACATGCAATTGAACGTTGCTGCGCTGGTTGCAACACTGTTATTCAGCGCTTTATTTTTTTGTTAATTTAATAAGTATCATAAATATTGTCATGTCTGTGGAGCCAGTTTGTGGCAGTAAAATATGTTTAAGTGTTGCATCTAAACATAATAAATAACTTTAACTTAGTTCACATGGTAGGTGCCACAAGGACATAGTAGATTCTGATTTATTAGTTAAACCTGTTACACATAGTTTGATAGATATAAATTGTGTACCAATATGGTGGTTCCCAAAGAAGAGAGTCACTTCTGGCAAACAGCTGGAACATGATTATCTCTTATCGACTGTGTCGACTACAGTGTGATGTGACAAAATAGAGACGCCTCATTAAATATTCAGCTCTTGATTACGAAATGTCTGGAAAGCTGATACGCTTCTTGTCGCCATCTGACGGATATAAAGAAAGAAAGTTCACCATTCTGCTCACTTTCAGCTGTGAGATTTTTGAGCCCAGCGTCTCTGTGGCGTTTTGATCTGGGTTTTGACTCATACAGGCTCTTACATTTATTCGTTGTTAGCTTGTCTTTGGTGTATTTACTGGTTTGTTTTGGGCCACGGTCGTGTTGCAGGGTCCAGTTTCAGACCCAGGACTACAGATTTTTCTCCAACATCCTTCAATATGATGTGATATATCAGATGATGCAGCGGCAAAGCATCCACAAACTATGACACTTCCACCTTCATGCTTCAATGTTCACATGACGGTCTCTTCCTGTAACGCTGTACATATAAGTCAACTAATTACATCATGAACTAAAAAGAGTCTGATTATTTCTATATGCATGATTGTTTTTCTTGTTTTTCTCTCTTGCTCAACCAAAGACTGAAAAACAAAAGTTTTAAATCTGATGCCTTTGTCTCCACAAGTCCTTTTCTTTGAGGACAATTGTTTACAAAGACTTCATCAGACATTCTAGTTGTTGTTTTGTTTTTTTTTTTATTTTGGATATTTAAAATGTCTTAAATTGACCTGGAAATTAAAGTTTATTAGAAATTAAAGTTTATTGATCTTTGAGAGAGTGGAGTTCTGTTATATTACTAGAAAATGGTCTCCAAACAACAATATTACCATTTATCACAATAACTTTTGTGACACATGGGTGATAAGGGTTTTGCTTTCATGGCAAGCTGCACATGGTTTAATTAGTAAATCATCTCTAGAAAACTTCTGTCTGTCCTTAATGGGAGCAAAGATCTTTTCTTTGCACATTGCCAAAGAAATTTTTTAAAGATTTTTTTTTTATTCTAGAGGCATCTAGTTTCATATCAATAAACAGAAGAATCCTTATGTGTAACTTTAAAAGTAATTTAAATGTAAGGTTGTCCTAATTCGCTTTTTACATGGTTTTTTTTCACATTTTCTAGAAGTTTTAAACAATTCAGTTTGATTTATGTTTCTTGAATTAGTCAATCTTGTTAAAATTGAAATTGAAAATCCATATTTCCAAATAGTTTAGAAAATCACACACAGGTTTACCTCTGTTATCTCTATCACTTGATCTTTTGAAAAAAAAAACTTTTGTAAATTAATTGGCAATGATCTCTTTTAAGCTTTAAGCATAACTAATAGCATTTTAAATTAACCAAGTCCCTCATGGTAATCTGAATTTCTTGAACTGGCACTTAATTGACTCTGAAGAAATACAATGCCAAAGCAACCAAAGTCCAAAAAAAACTTTTTTAAAAATCCCCATTAAGACACTAAAAGCCTGTTAGGATTCAAGCAAAGTTTAAAGAAATGATGGGATGGTTTAAAACTTTTGCACAGCAATGCATCTCACACTTATCCGCAGCTGCAATGAACTTCACTCCGTAACAACGCAACGCGCAAAAGCGACGCCATGGAGTCATTATTAAGACATGAAGCGGATGGAGAGCCTACCTGGTTGGTGTCAGCAGCATTTCAGCTGGAGCAGGTCGGCCTGGCTGCTCGGTGCAAGTCTGTTCCGTCAGCTCCTCTCTGCGTGCTGCAGTGCGTCTGTCCCGTCAGGGGGGGAAGCGGCTGGATGCTCTGCGCAGGTAGACACAAGCTGGAGCTGCAGCCGCGCACTGACAGGCTCGGAGGCTCGGGGAGAAAGGAGGGAGATGGAGAAAGTGACGCCACAAATGAAACTCCCTCCCTCCCCATCCAGCAGCCGGGATGGAGGTGACGCAGGACGGCCAGGAGGGGGGTGTGGGCGCTGGGAGGAAGGGCATCCACGTAAACTGATGCAGAAGAGTGAAATGTTCGGGAAGTTATCCAAGGACGCATGTCAGATTAGAGGAAGGATGAACCAGAACCATGACAAGTCGAATCAGCATCTACTGCAGCTGCAGGTGAACTGATAATGCAGGAAACACAACAGACACACCAGACACGAAAAAACATATTCAATAAAATGCAATAAAGGCCTACAGTTTAAGGAACATATTTCAGATTTGTTTAAATCTATGTTGCTACTTTAATAAATCCCAGTAAACAAAAGACACTTTCCTCCACCAGAGGTAGAGAATCCAAACATTGAACGACTTCAACATACTTTTACTCAAGCAATCGTAAGAAGTCTAAGAAATTACTCAAGTAAGAGTAAAAAGGTATTTGGTAAATACTCAAGCGCAGAGTTTGAGTAATGTAAGTTGTTTATGTAATTTAAAAATTACATAAAACATGGACCAAAGTATAAAGTTATGTGGACATTTTGGGCACATCTGAATGAAAACAATTCATACATAATTACAAAATCAGGCAAAAACATGACGCCGTCCTTAGATAGAGAATAAAGGAGCTTCACATTTTGGCCAAAAGAGCTCAGAAATTTTGAGAATATCCTCAGAAATCTTCCATCTAATTCTGTGTTTCGTGCACTGAGCGACATCGTGCTTTATTATTTATTTTACATGATAATTAGATTTCCTAATTTCACAGTGTTACAGTTTATTTTTTACTTGTTCGACCAAGGTGTTGTTTTTGTCTGGCTGTTATTCTCCCAGTTGTACTAACTGAAGGACATGTTTGACCAACCTTGTAAAGCTTTCGGTGTGTTTACGTGAGCTGTGCTAGTGCAAAGTTATCAAATAAATTTGTAATTCAGTATGTGTCTCTGTTTATAAAAAAGAAGTTTTAAATCGGTTCAGCGCTGATATCGGTACCAGTGACGAACCGATACTGGTATCGGTATCGGAAATGAAAAAAGTGGATCTGTTCATCCCCATTACTTTTACTTTGCACTCTGACCTAATGAACAGCACAAAATAAATGAATATCAAAAGCACAAAGAGCATTTCCAAATGTCTTTTGAAAACTAGTTTTAAATCTCATTAGATCAGAGATGACAGATTCTTTTTACCACATTGGACAAATGGAAAGCCAAGGGTTATAAAGTCGTGAGAGGACATTCTTTATGACATATGAAATGAGACAAGCATGAAGGCAAGTGAAATTGAAAGAAAGGTCAAAGAAGTAAGCAGTGTCTGATGTAATGTATATAACTGTCTATCATAGCTTATGTGGTGCTGAAAGAAGGTTTATGGATGTTATTCTGTGCAGCTGTCCACATCTTGTCAAGCCCAATCTTCAGTACATCTTGTTTTATTTTATGTTGATAAACCAACACAATGTTGTGAACCGTTGATATAAAGTGACAGAAGGTTTTATAATTTCACATAATGTGTTTATTTATTCTTCAAATTCATTTTTGAAGAATAACCATCACCTCCTCCCTGTTCTGTTGTCCTTCTGAAACTGTGTTATGTTTTAGGATCAGCTGCTCTGTGTTGCCTTTACAATTATTATTATATTATAGTTTAACACATATTTTAGACAAATTCATTAATATGTAACACACATATAGTGTGTTTTCGCCGTGTTTAATTTGATCTATTAACTGCTGTTAGCTGTTCATTCACCTCTGCAGATTGTTTAGGGTTTTTTATTATATTTTATTTAATGTATAAAGGCAGAAGCTGCTGGGTTGATGTTAACCACCACTTTGATTTTCTTTCTTGATAGAATAAATGCAGGGAACCTGAGTGTGTTTGTTAGAGAACACTAGAGAAGACAGCAGAGATATCTTTGACTGAAATCCATTAGTTTATTCACTTGCTTTAACAAATTTCATTATCAATTCACAAGCATTCTCTTCCTGCTTACCAATAAGTGAAAAGGGAGCAGAAAGAAGTAAAACATCTTGTGTCAAACTGTTCCTTTCTTTTCATGGCCATATGCATTAAATTGCCAATACGAGTCGTAAACAATATATTATTCTCCTCATTACAAACTATTAACAACACTATTAACTATAAAACAAATTGTTCCATAGTTTTTACTCCATGCACCAAAATGCATAATAGCACAAACATTTTCACTTTGGAAATTTTCCTCAGTTATTTCTATCACAATTCTTTGTAAGGACAAAGAACGTTTGGCAATAATCTGTTCTGGTTTTAAACTTAACTAATAGCATTTTCAAATGAACCAAGTCTCCAAGGTTCAAGATATTTGACTGAGTCAACACTTTGCTTCCATTCACTTTATATAAAAGTCACATAGCTTTACTTGGTGTCACAAACAGAGGGTTAGTGTTGGTTTTGGATGCGTTGCTCCATTCAGCGTACTGGAGCAACGGCCACAAGAAACAAGAACAAACCCCAACAAGATGTTTATAGAACCACAAAACAGAAAATCAAAAATAACACAACCTCCACGAACCCTGTTTCCCTGTGCAGGGTGTATTTGGCTAAACATTTAGCTTTTCACTTGGATGTACTACATTCAGATTTATGCAGTCACCCTCAATGTTTTTGTTGCCTAGTAAGAAAAATAAGATGGGGAAGTGTGCAGCCGCTGAATGGTGCTTTGTGGTGGCCGTCCTGTGATTCAGCAGCATCTCTTGGCTCCTGCACACCTGAGGAATCTGACACCCAGGTGACAGTCTGGGGAGGAAATGCCAGCCCTCAAAGAGATCAGAGGTCTCGCTTCTGTCCTGGACCTGCTGTCACAGTGACCCAGATCGACTCCACAGGCAGCAGAATAACATCATTTATACAAGGAATTTCTCCCTCACAGAACATAAAGAGAAACTTTCTGCTTAAAACGTGTGTGAACAAACAAATCAGGTTGTAAGGATGGCATAAAAGAGTAAAGAAATCTCATATTTCTTTGTAACAATCTTCTGGTCGTTCCAGAAATCCTCCATTGTGACTTCAAGAAGATGAACACACTGATGTATTTTCAGGTTCTTTACTGGATAATGAAGAGGTGAAAGTTGTCCTGGTTCTGCTTTTAATCAAAGCAAAAAAAATAACTAGATTGCTTATGTTTTAAATATAGATACACTAACAAAAGCATGTTTTAGTAGTTTGCATTCTACAACAGAATGACATTAAAATTTATATATTCTTTAAGTAGATTTTTCTTGTCAAAGTGTGGAAACGATGTGACTTTTCTCGTTATATCAATAATATACATAAAATTGTGGCTATTTGAAAACTACAGCAAATTTCAACACTAAACATCTGTCAAAAATGAAAGGCGCTTTTTGTAAACTTCATCTAATATTTGTGGATCTAAATGAGTTTTATTTAGATGGACTGAGAGCAAGTATTGGTGTTTGGACTGTTGCCAGACCTTTGACCTATAGGTGTGGTTGGAAAAGTTTGAGTTTTTGTTGGTTTTTTTCAGGTCATAGTTCTCTGAGCTACGCTTGCAATCAATGAAGTGGTGGACTCACGATTAATTGTCCGTTACTGATTTGTTAGATTCAAATTAGTTCCAGTTGATTAAATATAATCCTTTGGTCCTTTTCTGACTGTTGTGGTTCCAAATTGTTGTAGTTTGGCCGCCGTCCAGCGGAGGGCGCCGCTGGTCATCCCAGAGCTAATAATAGATGTTTTCTGTTCCTATTTTCAAATTTAAAAATAAATGTATGTGATCTGAGCTTCATGAAATACTTATTTCTTATATGTGTACGTGTATTGTTTCTTTATTCTTTTTATTATTAACTATTGTTTAAGGTGTGTGCTGTAAAAGGTAAAAATGGCTTTTCACTCAAAGTTTTATTGTTTATTGAGATAAATTATATTATTAAAAACCTCCTTAATTTCAGTAACTCATTTTACTCCCCGAATTATGTTTTCACACCTTTATTTCAGTAAATTATGATTATTTTCCGTTTACTGCCAATGAAACCGCAACATTTACGGTTAAAATATTATATCAGACCGATAAAAATAATACAGAAATCTGGCTCAACTATGAGTATATTTATTACGTACTTAAATGTTTTTTTCAAAAGCATCTGCCAAGCACAACATTGGTCTGTAAAACTGACGCTATCAGAAGAAATGAAAGATCTAAAGAAGTTTGTTTTATCATTTGAACCACAATAAATTACAGTCATATTCAAATATGTGCTTGCAGCTGACTAAATCTGCCCAAACACAGTTAAACATGATGGCTCAGAGCTGCATGAGGGCTAAAGTTACATTTTCCAGCAGCCTTTAAACATCCAGCCTATAATCAGACTCTGTCATTACTGAAGCTGCAGCTTAGATCATGTGCCGAGTCCAGAGCAGCACATGAATTCAGTCAGAAACGGTCTTCAGATGTTCTGGACGTCCCGGGGGTTTTAAACGCGCATTGTCCACCACTCCATCAGTTTACTTTTGACGTAATCTCACGCTCAATAAGCAGTTTCTGCTTGTAAATTCAGCTGTTTTACATGCAATGGTCGCTGCCAGGTGGGAGCCATTAATGCTTGCGGTGGAGGAGCAAATATGACTCAGCTAAACAGCAGCAGAGCCTCCAGTTTACTCTTTATGCATCTTTGATTCTGCTTGAGTCACGCAAGCGGGTTCCTTTAACTGGATTACCAGAACTGCTGTCAACTCACCACAAGACAGAAATTATAAGACGGACAACTTGAGGCTAAAATCCGCACTTTCCATGAGCAAATGGAAAAAAAAGGAACAAATAAGACAAATGAAGTAATGCATCAGTTCCACTTCACCACTACATCTCACCTAGCTGCAGACTCAAAGCCGTACAATGACAGCTGAGACGACCGGCCTCAGACTCATTTTTCCTCCCATAAAGTCGAAAACCTCAAAGAAAAAAAACACAACATGTTTCCGCTGACTGGCAGCTTTTATTCCCTCCTGGATGCGGAGGCAAACCGGCTCAGGAGGGGCGAGTCTGGGAAAATCTGCAGCACTCATCCCACCACCGGCCAAACCGACGACTCACCACGCTCTCTGCATGGCACCGACCAGAAATTATGGTATAGGGATCCACTGTGAAATCTCCGCGCAAATGTACGATCTGCAACACGTCAGCTCCTTCGGTCGATGAATGAAGCTTTAGTTGCTTCACCAGCTGAGGAGCTGGCGTGGAAGCTGCTTGGTTTCACAGTAAATCAACACAATGTGGTCGACCAGATGGAAAAAGAAACCTTCACATGAAGCACGCGCCTTCTATACAAACCTGTGGATCACATTAAAGTCACTGGTTATTCATCCATACATATAAAGCTGGATATTTATGGGTGAAAGTGAAAACGTTGGCTTATTTATGACCGTGTGGCCAAAATGTTTTAATTCCACAAGTTTGACTGGATGAGTGCGAGAAAATAAAGAAGCAATGCTTCCAGCAAGTGTTGATTATAACTCTTGTTTGTGCCGTCGCGTTATTTTCCGATCAGAATCAAGATTTCAAAGTTGTAGTTTGGATTTCCCATAAAGTCATCTGTCTAAAGTATTGACAACCTTTTATATTTACTTCAAATTCTATGTGATAGCCCGACAAAAAGTTATAAAAATTGAGACGAGGCACATAAATGACAAATCGATTCTGAAAGTTCAGACATATTTGGTCCCTTTTACTAATTACCTTCCTGTTATATCAGCTCCATGGCTAAGAATGAACAATAAGTGTGATTCTAAACAAACACACTAAACAGCTTGAACACAATAACACATGGTGATGGCAGCGTCATAGAGTGAAGGTCAGAGGTCATAGGTTGAAGGTTGGAGCTGAATACAAGACAATCGGGGAAGAAAACCTGTTTACGAATGCGACAGTTGAGACGACGCTTTAAAAACACAAAATCTTAACAAGCATTTAGGACTGAAAATAAAACAAAATTACCTTACAAGTAACTTTCCAGCTAGAAATAAAAGCTTCCTTTAACACAATAATTCATTAATATTGAATTTAATAAGTACTAGATGCACTAGATCCACACATTTTTACCTTGTTATAAGTAAAATTATTAAACTTTTGAAACATTTTTATCATATTAAGGAATTGTTGACTTCAAATAAGCTCCTGTATCGCTGAAAAGCTACTTGCAAGTTTCTTTTGTCTTATTTCGACTGTAATCTTGAAATAATTTGACCAAAACTGCTTGGTAAGATTTTGTGTTTTTTGCAGAGACGGTTGGAAACTCGCCTTCTCCAATATTATAATTTAAATTCAAAGTATTTTATGTGTTAAAATGGCTTTTACCTGAATTTAATAGTGAATCTCAGGGAAGACCTGACAATCTGAACTCATTTAATTTTGAGAATAGGAATTGGACTGAAGGTGGGTCTAAAAATGCTGAAATCAAGTGGAAAAATACAAATAAATCCTGATAGTTTGCAGGTTGATATTACTTTGTTTTGGCCTATTAGAAAATATCTCAATGAAATATATTAAAGGTTGTGGTTATTATGGGACAAATTGTAAAGTTTTTTTTGTAGAGGAGGCATCTGAAGCCTGCAGCTCCAGATGTATTAGCTCTTAATAAAATATAAAAATTTTAAAAAAATCGATCGTCGTTTTAAAATGTTAAGAGAAAAATAAATGCTAGTTTAACACAAATAGTGTAAGCAATGTTTTTGTGAACTAATAGGTTGCAAACCTTTTTTTTTAATGTTTTATTAAAAAGGAATATAATTAGATTTTTTTTTTTACTTTAAAACCAAATAATCAAAATAATGATGATTTTCTTTATTCACTCATCCATTTTATTTTGAAATGTTGTGTAGTTTTTGTGGCTCAAAGCTAAATTTGTCTCCGAAAGGCAACAAAGTGGCTCTCGGGGTTTTAAAATGTTTACAAAATATCAGGTAATTACTTTTTCAAATTGGACGTCTTTTCCACCAACTTCAAAAATGAACGCGTCTGCAGCCATATTGGATTTTCTAGAAGAAATGGCGCCTTCTTCCTCGTTGCACGCAATTTCAGAAAATGACTTCAGCTCGTTTTGCTGTTACCTGCATTTGGTCAAAACATTTAAAATGGGAAGCATACCAGAGGCAAAAAAGGTAAAGCAGTTGAGACAAGCATCTGTGATTATTTTGACTAAATAAAAAGGAACAGTAATTATCCTGTAGTAAATGCAACTCAAGGTGTTTTTTTTTCCCCTGGTACCCTGATTTAGTTTCTAAACGGCTGAAGTTTCCACAGCTGGTAATAAATGTGTAGATTAAGTCATTCTTGCGAAGGTTTAACACGTCGCAGGTGGAGCCAGAGAGAAAGAGTCATATGAGGTGAGCGAGGACTTTGTTGAAACTATCCAGGCTGTGTAGTCTTCTCCTCCCAGACCGTTTCCACGTCTCCCTCAGGTTTCCCAGACATTTTGGAAAGACAGACTCATTTGTCTGACAGCTTTACGTTTTAGAGAGCTGTCTGGGCATTGGTTTAAAAAAAAAAAAAAAAAGAGAAAGAAAGAAAAAAAGAAAGAAGAAAAAATAAGCCCATTTTCTGCCTTATGACTGATCCAGAACAGGCGGCACCCGTTTCCGCTCCTGAAGCTGCCAATAGAACTAATAACCTCGTTTTTCAGACAGACCGAATGAAGCCTGAAATAAAGTTATTACTGTTCTGTTAGTCCTGGCTATAAGATAATGCTACTCCTCACTGCCATCTGCTATTTGGAGGACCAAAACTGACATAATAAAAAATAAAAGCATAAATATTTTGGTCCTCCATTCTGCTAGAAGATACACAATGGCACAATTTAAAACCTCAGGCTCTACAATATGGCTGGTCAAAGCGATCCACTTCTCAGCATCACATATTCTATATTTAGGAATTCAAATAATAGCCTGCTTGCTGGAAGAAAGTTTAGTTTCTAAGAAACATTTTTTTATACTTCTACTACTACTTAATTTATAAAGAACCTTAAAACAACTATAGTTGCGACAAAGTGGTGTTCAGATCAAAATAAACATTCAAAATATGGAAAAAGACTCGTTTCTTTTGTCTTCAGGTTTCGTATATGAAGAATCTGCAACATTTGATTGACCTTTTAAAAACAAAAGACACGCTTTAGCCGAAAAAAACTAAAATATCACTTCAACCTGCAGGCTGATGCTAATCATATAGGACTTAACAGATTATTGTACTGGCTGTTCACCAGTTCAGAATCAGTCATTATTTAAATCTCACTAATCAAACTACAATCTCACATAGACCCATTTATTCCTGCATCAACAATAAGAGTAAATCTGCTTATTTAATGGTCATTTTTTACTAAATGTGCAAATGTTTTATGACAAGTACAGTTAATATCATTTGGAAAACTAGTCCAATGACCCGTTGCAGCAAAAGAAAAGGAAGTTTTATTAAAAATTTTAATCTGTAGTCATCTTGATGGATGTTGCTGCTTGTCTTTTTTGTGTTTTTTTTTTAAGTTTTAAGCGATTTAAATCCCTTTGGCTGCTAAATACGACATTCTGTTTAATAGTCAAACTTAAAGCTGACTTTGTCTGGGTACGTTTAAAACCAAAAAGCCTTAAAATGCCCCACTAAGCTTGAAAAAGTCATTTTATTTTGTGGATGTGTGGAACTGCAGGCAAGTACTTATGCACAACCATGATTTAGGACTTTGCTATTTATTACCGTTTCCTGCAAAACAATAAAACACAGGCCTGACATTTATTCACAATATTCTGAAAAAAAAAAAAAAGAAAAAAGCCCCAGAATACCTCAGGAACACAAGTTGCACCCAGATGAGGTCCACAAAACGCTGAAACAGTGTTTGTACGTTTGTTTGGGCTCCTTCTGTTGTCTTCACACAGTCCAGAGGACGTCATGGTCAGCAGGGCTGTAAGAACCGGACAGAACCAGGAGGAACCAGTCTCACGTTTATCTTCAGTACCAGTAGGACTTCTGGTGCCTCCTGCGCTCCTGAATACCCAGTTTCTCCATGACCTCCTCTTCCAGGGTTTTCAGAGATGGAGCGTACGTTTTTTCAAGCGCATCTTCAGGACTGGTGTCTTTGGGTCCGTCTGAGTGGAAACAGAAATAACTCCAGCTTGAAATGTGAAATTAAATGTGTTTTGAAGGTGACTTGTTATGCTTCCTTGAACATATATTCCTTGGATATGTCTATGAGCTCCACATTACATTTTCTTTAGCACAAAATTGTTTTTAGAAAATAAAATGTCAGTCTCTCAGTGCTTTAGGATCTGCTGTCGCTTTAAATCCAAATAAGCAGCCAGCAGCCATTGCACAGAGCATAGAGCAGTAAAAACCGGTTCACCGAATGAGCTGGAGCTTCCCTTGGGTTGCTAGGTGACGGGTGGAATTCTGCTGCGGTTGCTAGGTAACGGCACCATGCCCACGGAATGTGACTTTTCTATCAGGAGGTGTTTGAAACGGCTGGTCTTCCAGACAACAAAAGGCATCAACTTATTGCCAAAAATGACTGGATGCTTTTGTTTTAAGCGCTTGGGCTGATTTAGGAAGCAGTGGAGACCAAAATAAAAATACAAACATTTTAATTTAGCGTAATAGGTCCAATTTAAAGCACTTTGAAAACATTTCTCTAATACTTAATCCTGTTTTAAAAAATATTACAACTTTTAGTGACTACGTAGCCTTATTTCCCCTCATCTAACAGGAAAAATAACAAAAAAAAAATGTAAATAAGCAAAAGTGGCATCATTCCGCACTAGCTTAACCAATGCTAACATTCTTTATGTGACTTTCATTTGTGGGAATGAAAGGATAGCTCTAGCTAAAGTTGCTCTGGGTGTAGGAAATAAATCACCTGGTTTTAATGAGCTGGCTGACATCATCTGCTCCCCACTCACCTTTCCACTGTTGAGGCACGATGCCGTCTCGCCGCTCCACCACAGGTTTGGGGATGATTCGTCCCGTCCTGCTGGACACTCTCACCCTCTCGCCTTCTTCTGTGAACTTCCACTCAACCTGAGTGGGCTTCCTGTAGATTAACCATCAAAATGTAAAAACAGAAAAGATCTGCTCCGGTACTTTAAAGTCTGCCGAAACTATTAAAATATTGGGAGACAAAAACACTTATTGAGAGATTAAATTACAACTGGTGCCTCTTCTAGTGCTTTCTGCATGTCATAACTTTATACAGAATTTTACTCCTGTTTTTTTTTGTTTTTTCTTTTTTTTTTTTCAAATGAAGCGTAATTAACTTTTTATCCCATATCTATGATTGTATTGGAGGGAAACATTGGATCTAATTTTTGCTGGATGATAAATTGTTCCAAAATTGTGATAAACAATAACATAACAGCATCATAACGTAATACACTTTAATTTTGTAAAGAACACTTAACAAGGGAATTGGATTTTAAATAGCCAAAATAAAACATGACAATGAAGAACTATATAAAAAAGGAAACATAAACCACATACAGCTAAAACCATGAATAAAATGCACTATGAAGTCACAGTAAACAACATATCTCTAATTTCATTTTAATTTATCATGACATTAATTGATTCATTGCTTATTGCGACAATTGTCACTACACTTAACTCTGTGTTCTGATTTTAATTGAAATATTTCTTAAGGATTTCTACGGTTAAAAAATGGTGAACTTAATAAATGCGTGCTGTGTTTCCCCTCTTTATTCTACCTGTCTGCAGGGTCAACGAGGGCGACATCACGGAGCAGCAAAGGAGCCTCGCTGGCAATGTAGGTCCCACGGTAATCCCATGTTTTCCCCACATACCTGTAATGCTACAGCAGAAAAAAAAACAAACAGTTGGTCACAACTACTCAGTCAGATTTATGGCTCCATCTAGTGGAGTTAAAGAGTCTGGCTGTGGAAAAAAACAACACAAACACTGAGTTTTATGGTAAAATATGAAGGGTTTTATACAAAAAAAAGTTTCTGTGGTTATTTTCAAGTACTTTCTGAAGACAAAACATACAGCATACCTTCGAATCATTAACAGCATCACAAGTAGAAAAATCAAACATTAAAGCACGAGATTTTAATAATGTAAGTGGCAGGAGAATCAGAGAAACGAAAGCAGTAAAATGCTCGCTTGCAGGTTTTACAAAAAAATATTTTCTTAACTAGAAAACAACTCTCACAATAGCAGGGACAGAAACATAAAAAAATTACAAAGTTTGAATCCAGTCTGCACCAAACAATACTCCTTACAGGCCAGATCTCACATACATTTTAAAAGAAAATAACACAAAAACAAGCATCAGAGCTGCATAATGAAAGCCAACTTGAAACACAAAGTAAAAAGATCATAAAATGTTAAACAGTCACACACCTGGTGGTGCTTCTTTATAACCTAGCTGTTTATTATTAGTATCAAGCTAATAATAAACAGCTAGCATTACAAATTGCAAACTGTGTACGATTAACTAGAACTAATGTAGAGAAACTTTGTGTTCAGCCTCCTGCTACTGTTACAACCGTAGTTTCTAAGTTTTTAACATAAACTTAGAAAAACCACAGACGAATGAAAACGACACATAGGTCCTATTTGGCTTAATATTACAGCGTACAGCGAAGTCTTAATAAATTGCTTTCTTACCGTATTCAACCCCTCCAAGATGACCCAGTTTCTGCCTCTAATGACTTGCACCACTTTTCCCTGCTTGCCTTTATCTTTACCAGCAAGAATCTCAACCTGCAAGAAAACATATTTTGAAAAGACTTGACATTCAACATTTTATTGATAACACTGGTAAACCCAAAAGTAGTTTTTGAGTTGGAAACACCAGGTCGTCTTGTATTCTTTTCCTTCAGGATAGTAAAGGTAAGAGAGTTGAGCCTATTGCCTTGTAACCCAAGTGTGGGACTTGGTCAAGAACAATTATTTCTTGAGAAAGAACATGGAAAAAGACAATTGTCAACTAAACCTAGTGACTTCTCTTGTCGTGCTTAATGGCAACAAATAACTGGAATTTAGACTTTTACAACACAGTGAATGAATTCCAGCTCACTCTTCTTTTCATTTTCGTTTTTTTGTTAATGAGATTAGAGACCTATGATTTTCGTAATGTGGAAAAAGCAGACAAAAACTGCATAATTTCAGGCAAAGAAAAACAGAATTCACTGTACAATGCAGAGCTACTACTGTCACGCACAGGTGAGACATTGTCAACTACATTTAGGGAATCTGATTGTCCAATTATAACAATTATATTTTATTTTTATTTATGTTTAAGTTAAGACAATGGATCTGGATCCAGGTCTGAAGAGAGTTCTGTTAGAGGAGATGGCGGTAGGTCTGAATGTTTTGTGGTGTTTTCCAGTAGAATAAAACACTAACATAAAGCAGTCCAGGCAGCTCTTACAGCGATGGACCGTCAGAACGAGCATGTGAAGACCTGATCATTCCTTCCGGACTAAGTGTCTTGCTCTCACCATGTCCCCCTTCAGTATGGTCCAGTCCTTTCCCGCTATCGGCTCCACGAACACCTTCTTCCTCTTCTTTCCCGGAGGATTCAACCTCTTAGCGGCCTCCGTCCAGGGCCTATTGGTGCCGTAGCGGTAATCTTTAGGCACTACGACCCGGGCTGCCATGGAGAGGAGAGCGGTCAGCCTCATGGTGCTGTGGGAACCAAAGCAAATAACGTTATCCGTCTCATCTACTCTCAAGTCACTGACGCAAGCTAGGCTAACGTTAGCTCAATGGTAAACATCCGCTAGCATTAGCTCTCAACTACTCTCTCCTATTTCCGCAAATATATTACTGTAAAACTGGGGCTACTGCTTTAGTTTTATCATACAAACGTGGATTTTAAAGGAAACTGAAAACATAACATATAGCTTACCCTTTGTTGATGTCAATGTCACATGTAGCAGGACGAATGAGGCTCCTACCGAGTTGTAGCTCCACCTGCTGGACCGGAGCGTCTTGACGTGACTTCACGCATGCGCAACTGCGTTTCAAAGAACGTCATCAAAGACCAAAGTGGCAGACGTTGCTGCATTAATTCGTTTTTGTTTATATTCCCAATGGTACATTTCTGTATTTGATTGTTTCTTCTGAATTAAACAAAGTTTCAACTTCCAGAGTAATTAGTTTGGGGAAAGAAAAATAATGATAAAAAAAGATAAATAGGTGAAAAGCTGCTGATCCTAAATCCAATAAGTCACTTAACACCCACGAAACCCAAGACAACAAAGCCAGGATTAATTTTTGGTAATCAACATATTTATTAAATTGACTGGCAACTACAATGGCAAACTAAGCAGTAGCTCAAAATGAATGTCTGCATCTGAAATAAACAGAAAAAGCAAAACCCCAAAAATAAAAACGCTTAAAAACAAAATTTACTCTGAATATTAAGTGAAGGAAAGGATTTATAATCTTCTTTTTACCGTAGCTTTCCCTTTTTTTCAATGACTTGATAAACCTTTAAGCCGACACTGGTAAACAGATGAAATAACACCAACGCAATGAGAACAATCACATCCACAACTTTGTATCACAGCGAAAACAATAAGACCACTGAAGTAAAATGACTCGTATTCCAGTTAAAAGGTTGGGCAAAATAATAAAAAAATTAAATTAAATTTTACAAAGTCAAAACTCTGTAATGGTAACACTCTGATTTCTTAGAGGCAAAAAAAACAAAAACAACAACAATCAAATTATGTTAGCGTTCATAATTTTAAGGAATAACATTTCCGAAAGAAAATTCTATGCAACTAATCTGTGAATGCGGTGAATCTTGGTGACATATTTGGAAAAGTTTAACTAGAGCTTGTTTACTGAGTTAATGGTTCTGACGGGTTTCATTCAGGTGATCTAGATACTTCAAAACATATGCTGCCACCACCCCACCTTAACGTTTCGAGATCGAGCCGAGACGACACTCAGGAATGTCTTTCTGCTTTCTACACAAGTCGTCTGAGATTTCAGGCCAGGTCTGTGAGTGAAACAGGATGAACTGAACAGGGATCGCATGTTCAATGTGTTTGGAAGCCAAGAGGTTCACGTGTGGGGAAATGTAGAAAATGTTACACAGTTTGGTCACCTTCAGTGAGGCATTCACTTCAACGCCGCAACACTGCTGCTGCTGAAGATGTCAAGACTCATCATGCATTCAATGACTGCATAATAAAGGGCTTAATGAGGCTGAGAAGCAGGTTGATACAAACGGGGGTGAGATGGTTACAAACTAAAGCTGAGATGGTGAATTTTTATTTTTTTTTTCTCTTCTGTACACTATGTTTTAAAACCCACTGAATGGGAGTAGTTTGTGATTTAATCTTCTTTTGTGTTAAATGTAGTATATATTAAGTTTATTTCTTCCCTCAAACTGACAAATGTTTTGACACCTATTATTCAGTCTTTGTAATTATGTAATTGCACTTAGAAATAAAAAATATATAAACACCAAAATCCTGTTTGTACACGAGCTTGAAAACGCTCAGTTCAATTGTTTGAAGCCTGATCAGCGAATGTTTACTTTTGTTTATTCTGGGATATATAATATCCCAATAGTGGCAAATGGAAATTTGTTTGTCTTTCAATACAAACATGTGTTTTTAAATGTTTTTCCTCACATAATTCGCTCATTAATTAAACAGCTGGAATCTGGCATTCTACAGTTGTTTATTTCGAAGCCTGAATTCCAGAGAGAAGCATTGAGGGTTGTTGGTTTTCTTCTGAGTGGACGTTAAGCGCTGTCTGTGACTGGCTGCAGGGAGAAGAGACAATTGTAATTAGTGCAGTGGTTCAAACATAAGCAGTGTAAAATTCATAAATACCATATGCACAAAAATAAAACTACAAATAAGGATTATTTTAATAGCAATTTTTCTGATGATTAATTTTTTTTTTTTTAACACAATATTATAAATGGATAAAAACATGCTTATAATTAAATTCCTTTCTTAAATAAGAAAAACAGTTTTGGTCTTAAACTGCAATATTAATAAAATGGTGTCATTTTTGCTGAAATGTATGTTAAATAAGAGACATGTTGCTGTTGACCTGGTTTATAGTTGAAACCAGACAGCCACACAGATCCTCTGCATAAACAGACAACCAGGTTTGGTTTATCTGACTAATGACATGCAGCATCTTTACTCGCCTACAAGTATGTTAGTTAGTCAGTTCTAAAACTTTGATCGTAGCCATCGTTCATGAGAACATTTCACCTTTTCCGCTGTTAGCTGGGCCTCTGCTGGAGCTTTCTCCTGGCCTTCTGGTTTCGACTCGCTCTGTGAGGAAGGCGCTGTTGCCTTGGTTCCTTCCACATCATTAAGCTTGGCCTCTGTGTTGGGCTTTTCGCCTTCTTCCTCTGTAATCTTTGGCCGCTTGGGAGATTCCTATCAAAGTGCAGCGAACGTTGAGGACAGCCTAGCAGTGATCTAACTGTGACGGTTTGGACAATCTGACAGACTGAAGCTCACCTCTGTGGACTCCTCTGCTTTTCGTTTAGTCCCTCCCCTCTCGTTCTTCTCGTCGATGACCAGAGTGCCCTCCTCTTCGTCACTGCTGCCCTCAGTGTTGGCTTTCTCTGCGCCGCCTATGTCTCCGGTAGCTTCCGATGAGTTCTCATTCTTTGCCGACTGAAAACGAGAATAAAGTACCGTAAATGTAAAAGCAATGCAAATGTAAAAGTCACCATGAACCAAGAGATAGACATCCATTCATAAAACATTCTACAGAACAGGATTAGAGGTTAAGAACTTATTGTGATTAATATCTGTTGCATTGATCGGGTCGATATTTCATAAAACAAAACCTTAAACCACAAGAAACAAAATGGAATCGTACAGGAATTAGGAATTGCACAGAAGGAAAACGTGATAATGGTGGGGAAAATTTAAATAAAAACAACATATTTCATACTAAATAGTATTAATAACTTTCATTGCCATCAAAGACCCCTGATAGTGAGGAATTAATAAAGCCATTGACAAAAATTACAACCAAAGATTCATTATATTTATCTCAATACAGTGGTTTATTGAAAAAACTGTTGCATTTGAGGTTATGGTGGGAAAAAAAGAGAAAATCCTAAAATTTTTGTGCTCCCTTAGAACGATTTCTGCTGATTTAACAAGTAAAGCGTCCGCAAATATATCAGACAGAGAGACCCGATTATTATCAATCTGAGCAGTTGTTTGCAATATTGATGTTTTGCACAGTGATACACATTCATTCAGGCAGACTACCAACCTCGTAGGCTTCGTGAGTGACAGTGGGGTTGTTCTCAATTTCCCAGAGTCCCTCAGCAAAGCCTTTCCTCTTGTTGGTCTTTCCAAATTTCTCCTTGCATTCCTCATATGGGAAAAGATCCTTGGCCCCCAGAAAAGCCCTGTGATCATTGAACATTTGAGATTAACCAAAATCTGACATCAAGTTCACAACAAAAATATTTTGACAATGATAGAGCTCTGCAAGCAACATATTATTACCTATGACAAAATGTATGTTCGTGATTGATCAACAATAAAAGTAATGAGTAATAACATCTGTGTCCAAAATATATCATGTTTTAAGGAACTTTTTTTTAAATGCAACATTTTTTTAGTGTGCCAAGATGTGAGCACTGAGGCTGCACAGTAAGTGATATCTGACCAAACTAAAATCGTAAAGTGGCACAGTTATTGACATTTCTCCTGCACAAAGTAAAGTAACAACAGGTTGAGCACAAAATACTTACGTCTCATGTGTTCCAAAGAAGAACACCTGGTACTTATTTGAGGGTGACTTCACAGCTCCTTCGGGTAGTTCATCAATCTGGAAAAGAAGAGGAGATGAATAATAAAATGCAAAGTTAACAAAAAGAAAAATGGGAAAGGATGCTTTCTCAAACAATTTAAATCAACAGTCTGAGTCTCATAATCTAATGACAGTGAATTGCTGAACATCCTTTCTGTGCCTTTTGGGCCTGTCATTTATTCTGGCATCAATAGCCTTTCAAAAGGCCATAGCATAGTATGGGGGGACAAAAACATCACCAGAATGACGGACAGACGTAGTAACCATTTGCCTCTGCCAGACGGGGCTTTTGGCATTCACCAGATAGGAGCGCTGTGAGCTGGTAATTGGGGCTGGGCCCAAATTCTGTTGAGATGAAGCTGATAAAATTGAATAAAGGGAGGGAAAAAACAGTGCCAAAAGTCACCGTCACAGCTGAAAGTAAAGAGTAATCTCTCTGCAATAACTTTTATTTAATCAAAGGGTATTAATTACTCACATTTACTAAGGTAACTTCTTGAACAATCACATTTTACTTTAGTAAAGTTATGTTTAAATATTACTTCAGTGCAATTTGGGGTTGTAAGAAAAATGAGAGAGAGACACAACTCTCCATTTCATTTAAAGGGTGAGAAAAAAAACACGAAAATTTAAAACTTCACCCCAAAATACAGAACCTGGTCAAACTGTAGAAACACATAGAAATAAATGTCCAACGAACAAGGGATCCTAATGTGACAAAAAAAAAGAACCCTGGAACGAACACAGTGTCTGTCTTAAATGATAAGCTGAAGACATGATGTGACAGAGCAAGTGAAAAGGAAACCGTTTCAACGTGAGGAGCAGCGCAGTTGTGAGGCCAGGTGCGCATGTTTACAAACAGCGAAGCATAAAACCGTCATAAACAAGTCAGTAATTAAACAGCTGTAAAGAAAACAAACACAAATAATATGCATTTAATGACGATAAATGACTTAGTGCGTTGTTGTACCAAATGCTAAGCTGTTAGTTAACGTTCGCTCCCGGTCAGCGGTCATCGGCGCTTGACATGACCGTTAGAGTTTGTGGCTCACGCGCTGCTCCCTGTAACGGCTGCGAAAAGCTTAAAGTTAACGCTAGCCCCTCCACAGGCCTCAGGGGACACGAAAGCGGCAGATAACGAGAACTAACTAATAAGTAAATGACAGCGTCGGTGTTTTATAAGACGCCTGCAATTTGTATGTTATGGTGCGCACGAAAGCAGTGTGTAATCGCTAACTATTGGGTCTTTTCGTTTACGCTGGCTAAAAACGGCCGCGCTAAGCTAACTCATGGTAGCTGGCTACCGTTAGGCCTCTCGGGTGAACAAGTGGAAGGCAGAACGGCAGCAGTAAACGCACAAATTCAAGTTAGCAGCACAGTCAAAGCTAAACATGTAACGGCGGGAGCTTACCCTCGCAGGCCAGTGTGGATACCCCTTCATTTTAGCAAACACCAGGTCTCCAGGTTTGTATTCCTTTTGCCTGTTGGATCTCGGCATGGTTCTGGTTGAATATCAGAGATGTGTTTGAATAAAAAGAAATGCTGGTATGGCTTGAAATTTCTTGTGAACACCTTCTGCGACAAAACCCAAAGCAGACTGTCGATTTGACAACCAAATAAACAAACCAGGCGCGGAAAAATTGAAGCTAAGACGCAGCGGGCGATTTTTTTTTTCTTCGTTCTTCTTCTTTGGATTCAGAGCAAGGAAAATAACCCACAGACAAAAATAAGAGAGCAATTTCTGCGCTACATAAATGTCTACTGCTTAGCGCGTAATATGTTCTACCGAGTATAAACGTTAGCCCGTCCTCCGGACTATTTAGGTTTGAAATGGAAACCCGCTTTCCTCGACAGACGCGCCCCCCAGTATTTACATGGAATCAAAACACAGCGCCCCTACTGGCCAGAACATCACATCAAAGCAAATTTCTCAAACATGAAATTGTGATTAAACACACGGATGACGTCGAAACTAAAACCTCGACCTTTAATTTCGTATTTTTATTTTTATATGTAAAAATAAGGTCATTCTTGACTATCTATAAATGCATAATGCATTTCTGACCTTAATGCAGAGATTAAGGTCAGACCTTAATCTTAACATTCATCTCAATTTCTGACCTTAATCTCAGAATTCTGAAATTTTCAACATTCGAAATGCTGAGACTAATGTCAAAATATGGTCTTCTTCTTAAAATAATGGCCCAAGTATTTTTTTAAATATTTGTTTATTCTTTTTTTTTTTGCCTAAATCATACCTTGGTAATAAGAAGGGGTGATTTTTTTCATCTTGTTTCCCCCCAAAATCACTTAGGCCATTATTTCAGGAATGTGACGATATGGATATACTTTTCAATTACCCTCATCCTTTTCCGTAACATTGAAACGCACAAGTATTTAGGATGAAAACCTGTTGTTTTACAACCTGATCACCAGCGGGCGCTATAGTTTCAGTGCTGCTGTAAATAGCACAGGAAAAAGAAGTCGGCGGTCGTCCTCAATCACTGGATGATGAAGGCGAATGTTTTGATGGAGTCAAGGGAGTACTGGGAGTAGTTTACGAATGCAGAGTAACTTTAAAGCGACACGCTGTATTCGTTTTGCTCAGTCGAAGACGTTACCGTTAACATTTCTGCATCCGGGCAAGAAACTGTGTGAAGATAGGTCACGGTGGCCTAGCTAGCATTGGCTAGCTCCGTGTTTCCAGTTGATCAACTCAGCCCGTCTTTAATGCTCTAATCGCTGTTATTTTATCTGTTTAGCTTAGACAGTCGTGCATTTAAAACTCGGGTGAGCTCACCAGGACACACGCTTGTGCGGCTTTTTCAGAGCGACTCATCCATGTCCACTAGTTCCTCCATAATACTAATCCTCGGTAGCCTCAGCAAACATGTCTCTAGTCGCTTATGGTAGCAGTGATGAGAGTGACTCGGAGGAAACCTCGACCTCCGCCGCAGCTGAGAGTAAAGCCAGCGGGGGAAGACTCTTCTCTTTCCTGCCTGCGCCTAAAGCATCTGGATCTGCAGCTGGAGGGAAGGAGGCAGCATCCAGGGCAAAAAACTCTGCAGCAAAGGAAAGCACAGGAGGGTTCCTGTCCAGTCTGCCCAAGCCCAAGAAACGAACAGAGCCTGTCAAGATCCCTGTGCCACAATTTCAGAGGCGGGATGTAAGTTGAATGAGACTCCTGATCATGCGCAGTGCTTCCTCTGGTTGGCCTGAGATGATCATTTCTAATCATTTTTATTTACAGTCAGACTCAGATGAAGATGAGCCAGTCCCAAAGAAGCTGCAAACCCAGGTAAGACAGTAATCAGTAGGCCTCTCACGATGGCAATAACGATATATTGTTCCAGAATTTATTGCGATAAACGATAATGTTGTTTTGAGACAATTTTTAAGCAATATGACGGTAATGGCAAAATAATACTTCAAGGACACTTTCTAAAAGATCAGTGAACTTTAAATTCTAATGAACATTTAACACTGGAACTGGAAAATAAATATTCTAAATAAATAAAACAACAAATAAAATTAACTTTCAAGTCTGTGTAAACAAAATTGTCCTTCATTTTTGACTTAATTACTGCTCTGAATATTTCTGGCGTTTTGGGGTTGTGTGCTCCAGTTAATAATTTGTTTGATTTTTTTTAATCTAGCTCTTTTCATTTCACCTTCTGAAGTTCAAAGGAGTTGTAAACCTATCAAGAAAAACTAAAACTCCTTTGAGTTTGTCGCTGTAACAGGAATCATTCTCATTTTAACCAGTTTGACCGTTCCTCTCACCAGAGTGCCGGTTCAGGTCTGTCCTCCATTCTCCCCAAACCCAAAAACCTAACAGTGAAGGAGATGGACCGACCTTTGATCCCTCACACGCTCACTAAGCGTCCAGACCCCAAAGCACCTAAACCTGGAGCTGCTGGTTCGGGTCTGATCGGTTCCAGTGCGTCTCCCTCCGCCATCAAAGCCGCGGCCAAGTCAGCGGCCCTGCAGGTGGCGAAGCAGATCGCAGCAGAAGACCAGAACGAGGAGGACATAACCCCTCAGAACTACTTTTCCCTGGAGGACAACTCCCAGCCTCTTCCCGACGTCGTCCCCATCGTGGATCCTGAGCCGGCGACCCCAGCTGAGCCCTGTCCTTACGTGGCCGCTGATGAGCCGGGACAGTCGAACGCACCTTTGGACTTTGGAGGGAGCCATGAGGGAGCGAGCGCATGGGACGGTCAATACGACCAGTATCAGCAACCCATGGCCGGCCCAGAGGCGTTCCCCGAGGTAAAACCAACTATTTATAGGAGCCAGCTCGAGTAATGCACTGTGTGCTCAACTCTTTACTTATACAATCTGACCTGATATGTAGCTAAAGCCAACTATCACTCCAACTAACATTTAGTTTAGGAATCAGTTCATTTAATTCTGCAGTTTAACCTCTTAAGCTTTTAGGCTTTTTTTTGCAATATTAGAAACACATTAAAATATGCAAACGATCAAATTTCTTTAAAAAAAAAAAAAACATTTATTTATTTTTACCTAATTTATAATTTCTTTAGTGAATTTGAGCCCAGTGAAGCTAAAACCGCCATTTGAGGAGTTTTGGGTAAAACATTGACAGACAAATGTGAAGTTTTGGATTAATTTCTGCTCTGAATGGTTTTTTTTCCAGCAAATTGCATTTTTTTGAGTATCTATACTCCACTTAGCTATTAATCGATTACTAAATTAGTTGCCAATTATTTCAGTAATTGATTGGATTAATCATTTCAGCCCTAAAGCCAACATTTTCTCAGCTTGTTGTAAATAAATGAATACTTTGGTCCCAGCTATAAATATAATAAAGCTGTACTTCAGGTGACTTTTGTTTTCATTTAAAGGGCTACTATGACGCGCCGTACTACCAGAACCCCAACCCGGAGTTAGCAGAAGCCGAGCCGCCGGACAACTCCAATATGTTTGACGACGAAGGGGTAAGAAAGATTTGCAGTTTGTTAATAAAACTGCCTTTCTGAGCCCGTTTAAAGGCAGAATTAAAATTTGCAAGCCACCACAAACTCCTTCTCACTTGCCTGCTGTGCAGTTCATGCGGCTGCAGGGGAAAAGAAACCGAGGCAAAGAGGAGGTGAAGTTTCTGGAAATCAAAGGAGACGACCAGCTGAGTGGGAACCAGCAGTGGATGACAAAGAGCATCTCTGAGGAAAAACAAACCCGCCAGTCGTACAGCAAGGTGAACGATTTGCATGAGCTCTGTGTGGTTTTGGTTAAAAACGGGAAACTCGAGTGCTTTTTATTGGAAAAGTACATAAAAACACTAGAAGTAACGATGCGTTTAAATCTAACGTTGGTGCTTTTTGATGTTTCTGCAGAGAAGAGGAGACCAGCCTACAGGGCAACAGAGGCGAAAGCATCAGATAACGTATCTCATTCACCAGGTGAGCAGCTGCTGAAAGATACAGAGCATTTAAATAATAACTCTTGGAAACATTAACCATAAAGGAGAAGCTTCATTGATCACAGTGTTTACATTTCTTTTTCATTTAAAAAAACACTTTTTTAATTTGCATTTTATGTCAAGAGCACAAATTGTGCCTAACGGGGAAATAGATGGAAAATTATACATGTAGTTTTCTCTGCTTTAGCATTGAAACAATTTAGTTTCAATGTAGTTGTAATTCTTATCTTCTTAACTTTGACTAGGCAATTTTAGCACATAAATATACTTTGATCTGCATGGGGATGGTGAGTTGTGGATGATGGATAGTGTTAGTTTTTTCACTCACACCGTTTCTGCTGTTCAGGTCAAAAAGTTCAGTTTTGGCCTCCAAACTAAACTGTGGAAGAGGAATACAGATGCGTCCAAATGTTTTCGATGTTTATTTGTAAAAAAAAATACTTGAAAACCATATTTATGTCCTGTGCCAGTGCATCACATAAAATCTAATTGAAAATGGAAAAACATTCACAGTATAAATACTTTAAGCTGTTTTATCCCATTGTAAAAGATTACTACAGATTAACAGATTAGCTAATGGTCAATGTGTGATTTATATGTATAATATATAAACAGAATTTCTGAATTTTCTTGGTTTGCTTCTTCCCAGGCGAAGGAACGTGAGATTGAGCTGAAGAACAACTGGGCAGAAAACAGGATGACCCGGCGTCAGACCCAGGCCAAATATGGCTTCTAGATCCTGTAGCTTTGGACTGCTGTAGCGTACAGACACATCGTATCCCAACTTACCGATCTCCAGATTTATCTTCTTCCTTTAGGAGCAAAACCTGTTCCTTTCTTCCTGATCTGCAGCCTGCAATGTCTTGAACTGATAATACTCTGTTTGATATGGTGTTAATGTCCGAATCCCGGTCACTCCTAGTAAATATAAAGCCTAAACCTACAGAGAAACCCAACCGGTGTTTTTAAGGTACCAGAACCACACGTTTTTCCTTTGGATGTTTATAAAACATATTCATGGTATTTTCTAAGGTCTGGTTTATTTTTTTGTTGCGCATTTAGTTGTTTTAGTTCCAGTTTCAAGATGGACTGTTCGACGTAAAATATTCACTGAATCATCACCTAATCAGTAAATTATGCTGCAATGACGACTTCGTCGAGAGCCAACCATGCGCTTAAATTTGGTCAATATTTGTTGCAAAAACAAAAAAATTAAATCTGTAAAAATTTAGTCCCACCCCTCCAAAAGAAGAATTCTCATTTTTAACGTGAAAATTCTTGACTTTTGTTGCCTCAGAAATCTTAAAGTAGATTCAGAATTTCCTATTAATTCTTAGGTATTGGGGAAATAATTCTGAGATTTAAGACAAAATTTTAAGGAAAAAAACCCCTAAAAATTCTGACTTTAATTTCTGATTTTTTTTTCTTCAAAAAGTCTGAGATTGAAGGAAGAATTTTGATTAATATTAATGTATAAATTCTTGACTTTTTGCCTCAAAAATCAGAGCATAACATCAAAAATCTGTGTTTAAGAATTTTCAGGTAGGGAATTCTGAGATTACAGCTAAATTCTAAGAAACAAAAGGCACAAATTCCTATTTAGAAATTCTCAACTTTTTTGCCTCTGAATTCCAAGAGTGAAATTTTGAGGCAAAAATAGTTTTGCCTTAAGTAAATTTCCCAGGAAAAAAACCTAAATTATTAGATTAAATCCAGAAAACTAAATGTGGAAACTGTCAAAATCTCAAAATTGTCTTGTTTCTTGCTCTTTTTTTCAATTTTTGTCATAATTCTCATATTAAAGTCAGATTTTTAGTTGTTGGGCTTTTATTTCTAGATTCTAACTTTTATCTCAAAATTCTGAGATTAAACTCAGAATTCAGGCTTTAATCTGTTATATTGACTAATTTGAGATTTTTTTCCCCCCTCTCAGATTAAGTCGTTTTTTCTGTGATTCTGTTCTGTAGCAAACATCTCAAGTTATTTAATTTTACTGGGAGTTCTAGAAATGTGACACTTTTCTTTCTTTTTCTTCTGTGGGTTTCAGTCGTTTTAGGTTCAATCTGAACAATTTGATCGCAGGATTGTTGGGAGAAACTGTGAACTTCAAAAGCCCAAACTAAACTGTCCAGATGGACACATTTGCATCTTCTTCCGTTTTTACATCTTACGTAAACTATATTAGCAGTTCTGTATATATTATATTTCTCTGAAATGCCAGGTGAACCCGCCACTAATAATGTGCTGGTTTTCTCCAGTAGCTTAGCGATGCTAACAAGACACCAGTAGGATTTCTTCAAAAGCCTGTAAATGTGAACAGATCCAACTCAACTCCAGATAAAAATCCAAATGTTATATATCGACAATAAAAAGGTGAATTTGTAGTCAGAAAGGAATTTAAGTTACAGAAATTTAAATATATATTTGTTATGTTGAAACAGGACTAAATGTTAAATTTTTCAATTTGCGTTACAAAAAATCTCAAGCGCTCGCCCTGTTTTTGTTCACTTTATATAAGTGTGTATTTAAAATCCAATAAACAAGTTTTGAATTTTTCTTGTTTTCTTACATTTTTAATGCCTTTTTGCCGTTTCTTAAATGTGACATATGATTCCTTGAACTGGTTTGGTCTATTTTCTGTACAAACTATATTCATAACATTTTTTTGCCAAAAATAATTCTTGTAGCTAAAAAAAAATATTTATATCAATGTGAAAAGCTCTTTCTGTTTGATTCATCCAACTCAGATAGAACTAATCTGCTTATTTTTGGAATAACCAATTAACAAATGGATAGGAAAAAATGCTTAAAAGATTTCAGTATTTCAACAAGGTGAAGCTAAAATAGCCACCAGAGGATTTTTTTGGTAGAACATATTTACAGTATTTTTCACCTCTTAAATGCAAAATGAATTGTTTTCTTTGTACATTTTTGGGGTATGTAGTATTCTGAGAATGATATTCTTTCAGCAAGTGGCCTTTTCTGAGTCTATATACTCCAGTTAGCGATTAATCAGGATGAATTTTGTATAATTATTCCACACTGGAAAACAGCTTGAATACGTCATTAAAACCCCGAAATGAACAAAAAAACTCCAAATGAAACATCTTTTAAGGAAATTCTCACCCTAGTAAACAGTAAGCTTTTATTTTCCATAATGAAGAACAAATTTACTGATTCCAGAGTGAGATAAAGATTATACTTACATGTTTTGTTTAGCGATATAAAAACCATCAGTTGGATATTTCTTAACTATTTGGGAGTCCTTTACTTTTTATCAGAGTTTCCAGTCGGCGGTGATGTTGATCCCTGCTGAGTTTGGATGGTTGTTGTCGAGTCTTTACCTTCTTCCGCTTCCGGCGCGTCAGAAACGGCCTTTAAAATGGCGTCGTCCTCCTCGGCGTCAGCCTGTGAGTCGCGTTCAGCCTCCAGCAGCTTCCGTTGCGCGCGCAGCTGCTTCTGGTGGACGGCGGACTGATCTTCGTACGGCAACAGGGAGAGAGGAACGCGAACTGTGTCCATCCCATTAACCTGGAGGACATTCAGAGAAGAGACGCAATTTATGGATTAATAATGAGTTAATCCAAAGTTGACTGATCGACTAACGATTTATGAATATGCGGCCATTTTCTTAAAAACAAAACCCGTCTTTCCATAGTATAAAGGGCTACATTCTTCATAATATGCTACATTTTCATATTTTTTAACAACTGCATTAGATATTGACTGAACGAACAGAAATTTGTTATCAAACCCAAGATACATATTACAAAACACAATAAACCAAGAACCATTTACGTAGCTGAAACGAATAAAATATATGGCTGAAGGAGCGCCATTAAGCAAAAACGTAAGGAGTTTATGTCGGATATTTATATTTTAAAACAGCCTGTATGATATTATCTCATAATATCAAAAAAGTGCATTTTTCATCCCACACCGGACTGTTTGGCTCGTGACTCTTTCCTGTCCTGGTACGGCCGCGCCGCCATCTTTGTTTCAGTTTCAAAGGCTCTGTTGAAAGATGACTAGCTGCGCCCTCTGCTGGACGGCGGCAAAACTACAACACTAAAAGAAGGCTTAGGGCGGACTTTATTAATTGAAACTAATTTTAATCTAATAACCTATTAATAGACAAGTAAAGATAAGTCAGTTAATTATCTGTATTCTTATTTCAAAGGCAAAGTAAGCACATTGTCAATATATTTTAAAGCAAAAAAAGGTAACTGCCCAGAAGGTACTGTAAAAACTACAGAAAATGAAAGAGAGAAACTCACTGTAATATCACACCAGTACTCGCCCAGTTCCTTTATTGGCTCAAACGGCAGACTCAGCGCATGAGGCGGAACAACAATTCCCAGCTGAAGAAGTGTGACAAAAACAAGAACAAATCACCTGCTTATATTCTCAATCAAGTTATTTTGTACACAGTAATTCAGTCCAACAACCCATGAAAGAACTTCTGCTAGGCTGGCACAAAATATCAAATCGGAGCAGTCCTGACTGCGTGCAAAAATCATGCCTGAAAAAAGCTGTTTGAATGCCATATTTTAACAGTATGCATATATGTCAAGTGTCTTGCATTTGCATTTTGCATACCAATATTACATTTGACCACCTTGAAGAAGTGCCCCTGCTTTTCATGCACACACCTTTCCACACTGCAATTGGTTGTTATAGTTAAAAAACAATTAAAAACACAATTAAGACCTCATTGGGTCATCATTATCAAATCAAAATGTTCTCTTCGCAAAAGGTGGTTGAACAAAGGAGGCATCAAATTGATTATTAATTAAAGATTAGCGGCTTCAGTTATAGCTTATTTTGTTTTAAAATTTCTTTACCAGTGTTGCCAACAACAGTGAATACAAAATAAAAGTAGACAAACCTTCTTTTCAAACTGTCTGCAGACGACTTCTTTAGTGAGCTGGAAGTCGTCAGATAACATTTTGATGATTTTTAGATTGGATCGCTTAAGGAGCTCAACTGTCTGTAAATTAAAAAAAGTTGGAAAACATTCACTAAAAGCAGTTTATTTTACATTCCAGTGTTTTCAGCCAGACGTAGGAGCAATCCTGAGTAAATGAATCATTAGTGCCAAATAAACTCACCATTTGTCCTGTTCTGGTTTGTACTCTCTGATCTGGTTGTCCCTCACGCAGAAGCTGTGTATAAATAAATGAAATGAAACAGCTATATTTTACCATTTAAAATGTAAAATAAACTGTTACGTTTAGAACGCACTTTCAGCTCCTCTGCAAACATCTGTTTATTCTCCGGTGATGGATAAACGGCGAGGCCTTGGGCCAGCAGCTTATTTCGCCCGACGGACTTCTTCACAAATACGGTGTCGCCTCTCCCACCTAGTTCTGTTATTTTAAACCAAAGGAGGAGGTTTTAATATGATATTTGACTTTGGTATCAATGTTAAGGTGGGGGTAGACACTCACTTTCTACAGTTTGGGTGAGAATGAGCTCCATCTTCTCCTTGGGAGCATGTTTGGTATCCTCGACCATCTTGTAGACTCTGTGTCTTCGGGGGTAAAGCCTCGGCGGACTGCCCTCTTTGGACAAAGGGACCTCCCACCATCGCTCCACTATAACCGTGTGCTGTGGACATTATTTAAATGATTGTAATCATCTCAAAATAACTTGACCTCAATCTCATAATGCTGAAATATTTTTATTTTATCTATTCTGGAGATAACTAGGTGTCAAGACCACCTGATATAAAACTTTCGGAATTTCATTCGTTTAAATAAAAAAAAAAATACCTCATGCTTTTCATTATCTATCTATATAAAATAAGATTTAAAACTGAATTTTTGAAGATATCTACATTTTCATAATCTCGTCTTTAGTTGTCAACAATGTCATTATCTCATAATATCAAAATAACAATAACATGGTGGTTTTGTTGTGACCAATTGTATTTCCGGTGGTTTTTGCCATGTTTATGTAAATTTATCTGAAAATTGTCAGGAAAATTTAAAACGCTAAAGCAGAATTAGAAGAAAAAAGTCAGAACCCGATAATAAAAAAAGTGTCGCTCATAAATTGATAAAGGTTTGGCATGAATAAAAGTATCATAACCTGATTGTTTTAGAGGTGATCCATATGGAGCGCCACTGACCTGAGCAGGAGTCCGGGAGAAGCTCCGGACAGCGGGCTGTCTGAGCAGAACCTGAAGGGCGAAGCGGCCGCAACTAAACATGTTGGTCCAACACCGAACTGGGAACCAGGGCCGCCAGTAACCTCACCGATACCGGTCCCTCAGAGCTTCACCCTGCTCTCGGATCCAACACCGACCGACCGTACTAACTGACCAATAAGCTAAACTCTGCTAACTTCAGCCATGATGCTCTCACTACTACAAACATGTGTCCGTTGAGTGGCGTGAAAGCGGCGGCAGTGCGCCATCTATCAGACTGGAGGAGGTACTACAAGCACTTATTTCCTTAATTTATTGTCAAATGTGTTAGAAAATCAAGAAAACGTAGTATTTAGATGAAATGACAATCCAGTTTACACATTATATTCCCTAATAATGCTGTCATTAAACCAAACTTATAACCAAACTTATTGGACTTGCTCGGTTTATTTTGTTTATTATAATCCATGACAAATGTAAATAAAATCCAGGAAAATTATTACCATAATAATGAATGTTATTTAACATGAGAGTGAATTATCTATTTCTCCAATAGTTGCAATATTACACTATTTGTTGAAAATGTTCACTTAAAAAAACAAACTTAAAACAATTAACATCCCTATCCAGGTTATTGTTTCAAAATAAAAATGGATGGACAGATTTTCATTGTCATTCAAACCTGGAAAATACTTCATTAAGTTGTGTATTACGACAAAACCTAGTTCCCAATACATAGAACCGGAAGTGCTATGTATTGGCAGAGAAACGTTACATTAGCTAAGCTGTTGTTTTCTAGTTTGGCAGTAAGTACTGCAGTAAATATCTCTGATATTTATCTTAGAACTACACAGAGATGGTAGAGAACTACCAATTTGTAATCGAGTAATAGTTGTAACTAACTTATGTTATTTATAAGTTAGGAATGAGGCGAGCGCTAGTTCTAAGCTTGTGGATTGTTTATTGTTGTCATAGCAACTGCCTACCAAGATGGCAGTCAGCTATAAAGTTTCCGGTAAGTGTGACATGAAAGCTATAAATAAGTACTTCTTGTTTTGTCAAAACTGTAAGGCAATGCAATCAAATTCAGTCTTAGAAATGCTATTAATAACCACTCAGCATTCAGCCTTCCCATTTATAGCCGTAATTATAGTCATATTTTTAATGTCTGGTGCACTTGCACACAATGTTAGCAGAATTAAAGAACATTTGTACACCACCTGAAAAGATTATAAAATCAAAATTGTAAGTGCGTTAAAGAATATTGCCAAGGACAGCACAATGTAAAAAGATTTCAAACATATACAACCAAAAAAATAATAATTACAATGATGATGGGTTGAAAACTGTTAAACTGGGCCTGATTAGAAATAAGGTAACAATGACAAAGCATGTTGCAAAAAGCCACCAATTTGTAATCAGGTCAGCAGAATAACATTTCTTTTTAATATATTTTGACTTGAAAGTGTTGAGTTTTTGTAAATGGGAAGCTGCAATGTGAAGAAGATTTGATATCTGATGCGCTATACCACAGCCTGCAGAGAACAACAGATACTGAGTCGATGTCGAGGCTATAAGCCATAAAACACAAATTAACATATTGCAAAAACATGTTTTTTAGAGAAACAAGCAGGAACAAGGCATTTCTGGCGACAGCTACCAAACATTTTTCTATCTAGTGTACCAGCTTTAATAATGTCAAGAAAAAAGCAAGAAACTGTCAGCAATAAGACAGAAATCTACACAACCAGCAGGGCAAGAATAACCTTCTCAGTCACTTTAAGACCTGAACCTTGATTTAAGTCACACATCCCCGGCTGCTGGCTCGTGAAAACTGGTTGCACCATAGAAGCTTTTGCGGTCTGGCAGCAGGTGGCGTCCTGCAAATACGGTGGTGCAACAGGTGAGCAGAGCCATGCAACAGCCGCAAACGAACACCAGGGCCATGGCGACCCACAGCAGTGTTGTCACAACAAAGGCGAACTGGTAGGTGGTCTTGTGGCAGTATAGCCCTTTATCAGAGTAGTTTGGAGGGTAAACTGAATAAACCCACGAGGAACCTAGAGGAAGAACGCACAAGAAGATAACATGCATGAGATTTTAATCAGCTCAACAGTCAGAACGAGAGAAATGCAGTTGCTTTCCAAATTTTACTGCTGCTCATGTTTTGGATTTCTGAAACTAAATTTTAAAAATATGCATTTTTTGCAAGAATAATCTCTGCAGGCAAGCATGGACTTATTTAACCAATAAAATACCAGAGTACCACTTCTGTTTTCCATTTTTGCAGCTTAAAATCCACACTGAATGTAGCTCTGTGCTAAAAGAATGGATAACATAAAGGAGATGTAAAGTAGCCAACCATTTCTCAGACAATGAAAATAAAAAGCACTAAGAAGCCTTTGGCTCTAGCAATGCGGTAGGAGATGGATATAGTCAACAGATTGTTTCTGGACGTTACAATTTAGGGGTGAGTCTGAAAAAACCTCCAAGATTTGTAGCATGATCTGTTGTCTTTAGCCTCATTGGACCTAACTTATTGCTGATCTCTCCTTCTTTTTTATTTATTTTTTTAAATTAATTAGACTACAAACACTGACTTATGTCTTTGATTCATTACTCTTTAAAAAAATCCTGAATCACTGACCAATCACCTTGATATCAAGGACATGCTTGAACATAATTCAGCATTGTGATGACAGAAATATGAAGGTTTGCGTCATGAAAATAAATGTTGTTGGGTGGTTGTATGGATGCTGAATAAAAGTGAGACAAGTTTGGAGCCTTGAGGAACTCCACGTTTGCTTCTGTCAGTAAATCTGAAGAGACACTGACTTAAAAAATATATTGGTAAATATAAAACTTTACAAATAAAACTGAGTATCTGAATTTCAATCAAGAAACTTGATTGAAATTATAGTTTTTAGCTCTATACACTTTCATTGTTGTGAAGAAAGCTTTTTTTTCTTTTCCCAAAAAAAGCAGTCAATTTTATCAGATGTGTTTGTCTCCTGCATTAGTTTTTAAACAAAATGAACAAATTAAAAATAGCTGCAGTTTCAATCTTAATTTTCCACTGTACTCCAAAGTGAATTATTGCTAAGTATCACAAAATAACACTAATGCAAAGGCACTCAAGCATTTTTTAGCACATAAAATCAGGAAGCGTTTTAATGCAAAGTGGTAAACATTCCCCTGACCTGCTATCAACCAGGCGAAGCTGAAGATGTGCAGGAAGGTCATGCAGGCCAAGCTCAGGATGTGAATGGCTCCATCTTGGAAGCCGCTGGTGCAGTAGGTGAAAGACAGAGACAGGAGGCTGCTCCCTCCCAGTACCACCAGGTAAATGGGAATGTTGGGCTGCACGGTACAGCGATCCATGTGTGTGGCACCTGTACAGCAGCTGCAAACGTTACACCTTTATCTGCTCAGAGCTGGAAGTGTAAGTAGAAAAGTTAACCCACCCAGTCCAATGGCTGCGATCATCACCATCCACCAAATCATGTTCATCACAACTACAACAGCAAAGAGATCAGAGAGAGATTAGAAACTTTTATTTAAATTATATTCTGAAGTAGCAGACAAATGGCTTACCGGTCGTTGCAATCAGTGCGGCGCTTTGAGGGCGTTGGGCGTCCATTGTTAGGCGTTGGATTTGACTCGACCGAGGGAGTTTTACTCCGAAAAGAAAACCTTTAAATTTTCTTTCTTCTTCTAGGTTAAGACTTCTGCATGGGTTGGTCTGAACACGTTGACAAGTGACACCGTTTGCTGTTTAAACAGGATGTGAAGTCACTTGGTTGAAACATTTCAACCACTATTTTGCAACAGCCTCTGCTTCAAAGAGGAAATAATGATAAAATCAGAAACTCTCATCTGATGCAAAAAAATCAGCATCCAAAATTATGGCTCAACCCCTCCAACGGAGGCTTCCCTTTTTCTTGCAAATCTGACTTTTTAGAAAACGGAGAGGCTCACCTGTATTTCAACAAGTCTACAACCAATTTAATTCAAAATCAGCTGTAAACCCACAAGGTGCAATTTCCTGTGGCTTGATATCTTTCTGAAGAGCGACTAGATGCTAAAACAAGACAGATGGCTGATGCATGAACTTTGTGCTTAGAAAATTATGAAGAACTAAAAGGTGCATTATGTTAAAGAGGAAAATAAACTATGCTTTTTTTCTTGACATTTTTCCATAGGAGATTAAATTAAACACATGTAGAGTCTTTTTACTAATTTGGTGCCCTCTAGTGGTGGTTGGTTGCACTGGAATTTATTTACAGGTTTCAGAGTTAATAGGGGTAGAAATGCATCCTAAACTCGTCAGATTTCTATTTCTTGAAATATTTCAAAAACCAGCGCTGCACTTTTGCACAGCTGGTGGCGCTGTTGCCTTGCAGCAAGAAAGTCTTGGGTTTGAATCCCGGCCTGAGGTCTTTCTGCATGGAGATTGCATGTTCTCCCTGTGCATGCATGGGTTCTCTCTGGGTACTCCGGTTTCCTCCCACAGACCCAAAACATGACTGTTAGGGTAATGAACGTGTGTGTGTGTGTGTCTCTGTGTTGTCCTGTTTGGACTGGACACCTGTCCAGGTGTATAGATATAGATGTATAGATTTTAAAAACCCTGGCTCACTGCCTAACATCACACTTGTTTGTGTTGGTGTATGTCATAAAATTCCTAATAAAATACCTTAAAGTTTGTGATTCTGATATGATACAATGCACAAAAAAACTTTTTCAAGAAACACAATTACTTTTTGCACAATTTAAACTAAATATTTATATATATTAAATATGTTGTGTTGTTTTTTTCCTATTTATTACTGAGTTGTACTTTGGGTTTTTGTTTGTTTTTTTGTTCTTTTTTATCATAGTTAGTCAATGTTTCTATTTTATTTGCCCAACTTTTACTGTTACTCACTGAAATACAAATAAAGCAATATTCTATTATATTCTACTCAGAAAACCGTCAAGGTTTATTAGATGAGGTATTATTCCAACTTTTCTAAACAGCAGAGGAACTCGATAAGACTGGAAAAAATGGATCATAACAGGAAATGAAAGCACAAATAGCTTAAACAATTTCATTTATTTTTATGAGATCTTGTGTTCAAATTCAAAATAAAATTGACTGTTTTTTCCCCCAGAAGCTAAAGAAAATACTTCTTTTTTTAACCTATCATTTTTTTAACGATAGTTAAAAAGATAATGAGTAGAAAACAGATTTGGTTTAAAAGTTTGTATATTTTTCTGGGCTGCTGTTGTTAGAAATCTACTAAATTTTTTACAAACTTCTGAGTTACAACAACAGTATGTGTCAGTTAGTAGCTGCAAAATGCTTGACCATATACCTGAAATAAAATGTAGCAGGTTTCACATCTGTTTTGTTGGTTTTCACGATCTCTCTCAGTTGGAAATTAATGATGGTTTGGATGATAGGAGCAGCTGGGAAGTCCATGCATATGATTCCAAGGCGCTGGTTCCGGTCGGTCTTGGCCTGCAGGTACTCGTGCAGCTGTGGGTTGATTCCCTTTGCGACAGCTCTGGGGTGCGCAAACACGCCAGCTCCACTGGCGAAGGTTAGAAAAATCTGACCCTGATTTCCTGACGGTGCGGCCTCCAGGTGTTTGTAGACACTCTGCCACTTCTCCTCCAAATTCAGCAGAGAGGGAACCTGCAGGCGGCAGCCAACGTACGTCACTGGAAATACTTAGAACTACAATGAGAGCAAATTTATTCGGCTACCATGAAAATTTACATTTTTGATTAAAAAATAAGAGACGCTTACTTCTCTTCTTTTTTAGTTTCACAGCCGTGCTTGTGTGATTCTTGCTGGATTTAGAGGTTTAATCTCATTGGCCAATGAGAAGCTAGTCAATAATCATTGAAGTGACAAAATTACGTTTAAAATCAACAATATATCATGCCCATTCCAGTGGACATGGAGATAAACGTCTAGACAAAATCAGAAACAAAACATTAACTCCTCATACCTTCCAGGCATCAGCTATATCCAGGGAACCGTAGCGCATTCCCAGATCTGGGCCGGTAAAATCCTGCAGGATGATGAGCTTCCCCCGGGCCTCAGCCATGGTCGGCACCAGGCGGCTGTGCCACAGCTGGTCCCAATGGCCGTAGCGATGGATGAAGTCGACCACAGCGCCGTAGATGTTATTCGTCTCACTGAACTCTTCTTTCACACGCATCAGCACCGTCTCACTTGGGTATTGGCGCAGGAAGTCAAACACGCCCTCCAGCACATGTCCAAAGTGAGCCCACTGGTAGGAGACTCCGTGGTGGATGGTGAGATTCCCGTTGACGTGACGCACACGGATATCTAGAAAACGGACGCCGGCTTGGAGCTGGGAGGCCAGGGTCCAGGTCTGACACTCTGCGTAGACGCCGCCGTACAGAGACATGGTGTTGTGTGTTCCTGGCATCGTGACAGCAGACAGCGGCTGATCATCAGGGATGCTGGCCATCCAGGAAGGGTTCAAGAACTCAGGGTTTGGAGTGTCGTCATAGTCGGGTCTCTGGATTGCTCCATAACTAAACCCCACGACTCTAAAAACAAAATGAAACCGGCTCATTATACTGTGCACTAAGTGGCATTCTGATGCTTGGGAAAGATAAATGTCTGGATGTGCCAAAACTTTCTCTAGCTGAAAAACAAAACTGAAATTATTATCTTTGGACCTCAAAAGGAGCGATCCACACACAGCTTCAGTATTACAGCTGGAAACTAGAGATCAAGTCTTCAGACCTGAACCTTCAGAAACACATAAAGACGGTTACAAAATCAGCCTTTTATCACCTGAAGAACATTTCCAGGATTAAAGGTCTGGTTCTCTTGACATATTACTAAAACAGCTGGACAGTTGAGTCGGACTCTCTGGTCCAGTACTAAACTGGTTTGAATCTTACATAAAGAACAGAGATTTCTTTGTTTCAATAGATAACTTCTCATGGAAGCGGACAGAAGTAATATGTGGGGTACCCCAAAGTTCAATCCTAGAACCCCTCTTATTTAATATCTATCAGCTGCAGCTGATCTGACTAAAACCAGGAAGATAGAGGACATCGCACCAATTTTAAAGTCCCCACCCAGGATCCCTGTAGCTCAGAGAATAAACCATTAAATACTGTTGTTAGTTTATAAATCACTGAACGGCTTAGCAACACAACACATTAACAATCTGATGTTGTTGTATCAGCCTTCCAGACCTCTCAGGTCTTCTGGCTCTGATTCTGGTTCTGCTCTGCATCCAGAACAAAACCTGGAAAAGTATTCGTGGTGTTTATGCACCACGAATCTGGAACAAACTTCCAGAAAAGATGCTGAAACACTTAAGATTATACATCCAGAATTACTGGCATAATGGCTGCAACTAACGATTATTTTACTAATCGATTGTTATATTAGGAGAAAAAGGAGAAAGACTACAAGATACCAAAGGATGGCACGAAAAGTAGCAACATCTCAAACAATCAGATTGGAAATTAAACCTTTGGCACACTGGTCAATAGTGAATAAATGAAATGAATAAATGGACAAAAGATTCAGTCAGATTCGTTACAAAGTGGCTCAAGGACAACAAGGCAGCGTTTTGGAGAAGCCAATACAAAGTCTGACAGAATCACTTTTATGCAGTGATTCTGTAAATACATGCCATTATCAAAAAATACATTTCATAACAACAATAATTCTAAATGTGCACCATAGATGGACTGTGATTGTTTAACTTTGTGTTCCCTGTGTCAGTGTGTGGCCTGTTTGAGCGTCCTCACCCCAGCAGGAGCACCAGCTCTGGTAACAGCTTGAACATTTTCACCGATGTCGTTCCTTTTCCAGTCCTAAAAAACAACGTCATGTAAACGATACAGCGAGAAAAAAAAAGAATCATAAAGCTAACATTCAATTTGTTATAATTCTCAGTAAAGGTGAATAATAAAATAGACAAGATGTCTAACTGCTTTTAGTGTCCATTCAATAATCAAACGTTCTGGTTCAAAGCCAGCTCAGCCTTTTGCTCAGCCATACTGACCACTTCAATGGCCGACTTAAACCCTCCTAATCCCAAAAAACTGAACGCACTGCTGAGTCAAACATGCTGCTCAGTTCAATAAAGTTCATACCTGAAACTCCAGTCGGTCCGGCCCAGTTTCCAGCGGACGATGCACAGAAAGTGCAGAACAGGAAGAAGCGGGGACAAAATGACAGCCGGGGTTTTGTAGAGAGAAAGTGCAGAAGAGCAGCTGAGCCGCAGGTGGGAAAACACATAAGGGGGGGAGCTGAGAGGCTCACAGAATACCGCTTTCTAAATGTATAACAGTTTTAAAATTACTTATTTATATAAAATAGTTTTAAAATCGACCAGTTTTTACAATTTGCACATCAAAACTTCATATGAAACTGTAAAAACCTGTTTATTCAACCTGTCCAGGTGTAGTGTGCTGATTAAACAAGTACAGAAATAGCTGGATATTTGCTCAAAATAGAAACTATTTACACACGTCTACCGCAGCTGACTGTTTTCCCACTGTTTTTTTTTTTCTTTATCATTACAACGCATAAAAGGAGGAATTTGAATTACAATGCTTCACAAAAGTAAACTAACCTGTTGAACTTTGTCATGAATTTCAATGTGTTTTGCTGGCAACAAAGTAGCAACCATTTGAGGAGAAGAAGAAGAAGAAGAAGAAAGAAAAATGATGCATGACTTTCGCAGTTTTTACAGATTAAATATGAAACGTTGGGTATGCTGTAACAAACCATTTTAGATGTTCTAACATGTCTTCTTCAAGGTTTGAGCTTCATCTCCCTGAACCAGCTTGTCTGCACCCACAGCATGATGCTGCCACCACCAGGTTCATGTCAGTAATGCTGTGTTCAGATTGTGTTCACTTCATTTTATTTATTTCAAACAGACAAAAAATATAAACAGAAAAGATAATAATAATCATGCCCATTGACATGAAATTTTCCATAATTTGTTGGAAAAGGAATAAATCTTATGATTTTCTGTTCCTCTTATACTCAAGAACTAAATAAATTCCTGAATTATTCCCACATGAAATTACACTTAAACTTCTCATTCTCATGGTTAAGCGCACAATTACTTATAAACTTCTCTCAACCATCCTATACAACATATTGATGTGAGCTGCTAATGTAAGTCCGTTTTACAAAAGTGATTTTGTAAAATAAACAAAGCACAAATATGACAAATTGATTATTTTCAAACAGACTAAAAGTTCACAGAATGCAGAACAATGAATCTTTTTTACTTTCCCAAAATGTAGATGCAGACACATTCTCAGAAAACAAAAAACCGAGTTGATTTCCTTCTGAGTGAAGCTTTGAATACAGAAGAAAATTCAAAGACCGCAAATAAAATAAAATTCCCTCAATAAGAAGCATAAAATGCATCTATGAATAGTAATTAATTAGCAGTAATCAATTACTGCTAATAAAAGCAACATTTAAAAAG
Organism: Poeciliopsis turrubarensis; assembly: GCA_010277015.1. NCBI lineage: Eukaryota > Metazoa > Chordata > Actinopteri > Cyprinodontiformes > Poeciliidae > Poeciliopsis > Poeciliopsis turrubarensis. The sequence continues at coordinate 6,338,407 of VMRN01000014.1, read as the reverse complement.
TAATTTTTTCCACACAATGTTTAAAATAGTTTCCTGTAATGTGTTGTAGAAGAAACACTGACAGCAGAAAGGAGTGTGTGATTGGTGTGTGTGACATCTAGAAAAGCCAGCATGAGTTTCCCGTTTTTATCTCAGATCATCACAGTAATTTAAATATTACACAACAACCTTGTGCAGTTGTGTAACGCCATGTTTAGTCAATTGCTAAAAAAGGTAACAGATCCAAACTGAGCAGAAAATCCTATAGTTTGGCTTAAAAACTAAAACTACAGGATGCAGAACTAAAGAAAATTTAAGATTTTGAGTAAACATTACAGTAATCTTGCACAAATGGCTCATGTGTCAACTTTTTAAAGTGTCTACTTCTAAGACCAAAATGTAAATAAATTAAATAAATTGATTTAACACATTCTTTCTCAAATTAAAAATTTCCCAAAACATAAATGCAAAGACATTCGCAAAACTGTGTTGATTTCCTTCTGAATGACACATTGACTGTAAATAAAGTCTGTATGACTTTAGTTACAAGTAGAAGGAATACATTTATGTAAAGATGTCATGGCTAATTAAAGTATGTACAGTAAATATTTCTACTATTTCTGTAAACAAACTAACATTATTCTTGTCTGGTCAACCAAACTGGTTATGTGGCTGGATAATTTGGAGGAAGTTCTCTAATCCAGTCGGTGCAGAAAAAATATAAAAACTTTCTGTGAGACCACATGTTTACACACATTTTAAAGAAATAAAACATTGTCCTTGCTTTCAGAGACTGAATCCGACTAAAAGTTTTCCTGTATTATGTTAAATTAGGATTATCAAAATCAAAATGTCCGAACAATTTTTTTAGTAAATGGTTGAACTGTCTTTGAAACTCTGTGATTTCAGCCACATTTTGGACTTAGTTTTAGTCCAAAGATACTAACAAAAACTTTTCAACTGTGTTTTGAATTTGTTTTGGACTGAGATGAAAACTTCGCGAAGGCCACGCCATCGTTAAGCCACTTTGTAATTAATCTGGTTGTGTCTTTAGTTTATAGCTATGTGTTTTTTAAAATAACGCTTCAGTATTTCCACAAGATGATCTGTTTTGTTAAATTCACCAGTCCCTGCTGCAGCAAAACAACCCCGCAACATGATGCTGCCACCACCGTACTTCACAATAAGAAAAAGTATTTGGGAACTGCAATTTGACTGTTTGTTTCAGATGGTGTAATGACCTTTTCCTCGCTGTCTTACCAGCAAGTCTTTTTGCTTTAGTGTGCAGGTCATGTATTGTACATAAGCCACAATACAAGACAGGCTTTCTTACAGGAAAATAACCTGTTCTTCTTTATTTACTGGTAGACAAACTGTCAGTTGTTTTATTAGGAAAACACAGGCTTTCTTCCAGAAAAACCTGTTCTACTTGCTGGAAAGCAAACTGTCAGTTGTTTCATTATCTGTTTGGGGTTTTTTATACATATATTCACATATTCATATTTAAAGTTAGTTTCTTTTTACAAGCGGAAACCTTTATTTAAAAAAATGAAAATCACAACTTTTACTGGAAGGTAGTGCAGTCAGCAGTGCTTATGAAAAAATAATAATGAAGAGGCACAAACAAAAACAGAAAAAGATTGTATTTAAATATGAACTTACAATCTGAGAAAAAGGTGTTGGTGTTATCACAGTTTTAGGTTTTATTTTTGAGACATTTGAACTTTTAGCCAGAGAACTGTACTTTAATAAACATAAGTTTAATTTAATCCTTAACAGGTTATATTGCTATCTGTTGTTCTGTATCCCTCAGGATTGGGATACATATTGTTTTAAATCAACGTACTGCAATAACAACCTTTTATCACGACATTAATTCCTTTATGCATTTGTTATAAGTAAATAGAAATAAGGGGGAAAAAATAAAATACAAGGTAAAGCATGATTTTAAGCAACAGATTAACTTTTGTGTGGTCAACTTGTTTTTATTTTGTGTATTTAAACTACTTTGGCTTACTTTGTGTTGATGTAGTTAGAAATAAAATAAACCACAGTCTTATTTTACATAGATAAAAGTCCATTTATAGAAATATAGTGTTTAGTCTATTCTCATTCTAGTGCTCTGTCACAAGTTTAAAAAGCAGACGTCAATCCTGTAATTAAAATGAAAAGAAAGCATGCAAAAATGTATGACAATTTTAATGAGCTCTTAGATTAAAAAAAAAGTATGTGTTTACGTGTCACTAAGTATGTTTTGCTTTCATTTCTCTTTACTACTAATTTCCTTCGCGTGTGGTTACTCAGTTCAGGTTTGAGGATGGGAGAAATAATTACTAAAATGAACGTCAAAAAGCCTGTGGTTAGAACTCCAGTGACGCTGATGAAGGAAGTCCTCCTCAACCAATCAGAACAGGTCCGCCTCCAGCCACTTCCTGATACTCATGCCCTTATTTGGCAATGAGGGGTTGGCTTTGGCTAACTGGTGTGGAAAATGGTGGAAAGGAGAGCCAGACAGCTGCTGTAGTCGGACGGAACACAAACAGTTTTATCTCAGGTGAGTAAACACGGCGGGCCTTTCTGGCTGTTTATCTCTGATCTGGAGGAGTTTTAGGATCTTTGTGTGATAGCTGGGTCCAGCTGGGAACCGATAGGATCGTGGCAGGTTCAGTCATGTTAAGCAGCAGGAAATCAGGAAATGGGAGCTTGAGAACAAACGCATCTGGAGTTTCATATTAAAGCAGCTACCAGAGGCCGTTTTAGGATGCTAAACAACTTTCCTGGACTAGAAGGTCATGAACCTGCCGGCATTTCTTTCGTTTCCAGTTCGGCTTGTGTTAGTAGAGATGGGGACACACCTACTGTTGTTTCTGAGTTATTTTTCCAGCAGAACAAGACTGAGCGGGATGATTAATGTCACAACTATGACAGGGATCCAATACAACATGATTTGTGCTGAGGTCCCAAAAATTTAATTTAGTCTGTATAAAATAATACTGGAGACATTGAAAACACTGCCTCTTTCTGGTGTATGTTAGCAACATTTTTATATGGTTTTATATATATATATATAACCATATATATATATATTAACATGGGATTCTCCATGTCTTTGACAATTGTTATTCCTTTTTAGTGGTTTGGAATAAATGTCAGATAGGTAAAAACATCATCCAACCTAGAGGCAATTATATTGTATTACATTTTAAAACACAGTGATGGAAAATATTCTGCCTTGATGTTAGTTTTTAGGGTAAATATTGCAATAAAATTCTTAAATGGAGATGAAAACTGTTTCCAAATGTCTGATGGACTATTTTGTTGGGCAAGCAAATCAGTTGATTCTTTTTTTCTTTTTAATGTTATTTTAATTCTAAACATTACACTTTTTGAGTTGATTTTTTTAAAATGTGGTCCTCATCAGGTAAAGTAAAAATTATGTTCTACAATCAAAACTTGAAACATCTTAACTCAGAATTTGGTACAGGGTCACACAATATCTTTTTTGGCATTTGGGAAATAATTTTGTCCAACGCCGTATTATTTTTGTATTATATTCAATCTATTTATCTTCCAGAGTCAATCAGTGTGGAGGTAGACTTGCAGTTATGGCTGATGCTCAACAAATCAAGAAAACCGCAGCCAAAGTCTTGTGCTGTGTGGAGAAAGTGTCTTCCTTTGCCTCGTCCATCGACCCCATCTTTGGCGTCGTCTCTTCTCTGGTTGGTGTGGCAAGAAAGGGCCTGGCGGACGATGAGAGCCACGCCTTAGACAAAGACTTTCAGGCAATCCACGCCAAACTGGAGAGCATCTCCGAGAAAAACAATCAATGCCTCAGACAGATCCGTGTCGACGAGGTGAACGAAACATACGGGAAGTATGAGGAGTACATCAAGCACCAGTACAATGCATTCAACAGCATGGTGGCCCAGGTGAAGAAAGACCCAGATAATGCCCAGAGGTACATGGAGACCTTTGAAAAGATTTACGAAAGAGACAAGGCTGATCTGGGCCTGGATGTGTTCTATCGCGGTGTGATGGGTGTCAAAACGGTGTTTGGAAGAGCTCTGCTGGATGTGTACTTCGATAACTGCAAGGGAGACCACGAAATCATGGAGCGCCACTGCTCTCATATTGCGCATCTCTTCCACATGGGCCTCATCGCACTGATGGGGTACACTGCTGTCACTGAGGATGATGAAGACGAGGTGCGCGAAAAGTGGTCCAAGAGGGTGTCTGAGATCCAGATGAAGATGGAAGGCATTCTCAAACAGTGTAAAAACAACTCGACCTGAACCAAGAAAGAAAGGATGTTCTTCGGAAACATCCTATAGTCTAAGCAGGAAAAAATAATTAGTTATGTAATATTTAAAAATATATATACACTTACAGAAAAACCAAAGCCATGTTACATGTGCGCATGGGTGCTTAGCATCGACTCAATTTGTTATGACCAATATAACTGTATGCTGCTTTGTGTCACATCTCAATAAATGCTGAAGTTTTATACAATCTGTTCAACTTAATGAATAAATTATTGTCAAAGTTGTTCCATATTTGTTTCCAGATTACTTTTTCCAGCTTACGATCTGTATGTCAAATACAAGAGACAGAAAATAAACGCAAGCCTGATTGAGCTGGCTACAACACTTAATCTGAAAAGGATCTGTGGAGTTCACTCCCTAAAACCACTCTTCCTTTTAAACAAAGCGCAGATAGAACTCAAATGTATCCATCCGTATGTTATATAAAAACATTATTTCCTCAAAAGTGACTCATAATCCATCTATTGAACATGGTTGAGTAAAAACTGGTTTTGGGAGGAGCCAAAATGCATGATTCATCTTGGTGTCGATTTATTTTTCTGTCATTGTTGAACGTGATAATGAAAATGGGGTGGCTTGATGTAATAAATACTGGTGTCATCATGAGTTATTGTTAGGGTGAGCTTTTTTTAGAGTCAAACTTTTATGTTGCCGTGTAAGGGAAACTTAAACCACTCTTAGGTATTTGAGGTATGACGAGCTTGTTAAATGGAACTCGCACAAATATTTGGAATACAAAAGCATGTTTACCATTATTTAAATAAAAAAAGAAGCAATACTGCTACTTTGATACTGCCAAAGATTATAGTCTAGTATTAAAGAGAAGCAACAAAGCAAATGAGGTGGATTAGCAGAGGTTGCCAACAACTCATAGCGTCATCCATGAGTTTGTATCAAATATTGTCTCTGCTGTGCGTAAACTGAGCTGTTGGCATTTAATGACAGTCCTGATATTGCTCTGCAGCAACAATCTTCAGTCAGAGGCCTCTTAAAATGTCTTGCAAAACTGACTGCTACTGGAGATCCTTCCTAACACTACCCACAGTGACTGAAGATACTTGGATGATATGAGTTGTTTCATTTTCCTTTGGGCTAAAGTGTTTCTAAAAAAAATTACTCTAAAAAAAGAATAGAACAATCATGTAAAAAATGTGGCAATAGATTTCAAGAGCTAATTGTGCAATATTCTACACTTTTGACTCTTTTTACTCTTCACAGATTAACACTGACAGCATAAATCCTGTTGATCACTCACACTTTTATTAATGTGCTGGAATCTAACTTAAGCAAGGCTTCCACTTTAAAAAACAGATTGCAGTTGCTTGTTTTGTGTATGTTTATTAACTTATCACATACTCATTTTCAGATTTTCTGTTTACTTCCTGTTTTGTGTTTTTCCAAGACGTTCGATGGTTGCCTAGTAACCGTGGTAAGCTAACTAGCAACAGGTTACTATGAGCTTATTTTAGCTGTTGAGAGAGGAAACACAACACTAATGACGACGAGAATAATAACCGCCCCAATATATTTGTAATGTTTTAGTGCATTATTTATGCTTAAAATCAATGTTGTGTAAATTTTGTTTTTAGCTATTTAGATCTGGTGGTTAAGTTTGAGTTTGACCGGTTTTGTGGTGGTTTTCGGGTAAAAACAGAAGAGCGCCTCACCCTGCTGCACTTGCTCTATCTCACCGCCAGAGGTTGCTGTTGTGCAACAGCTGCCGCCGCCCGCCTCATTGAAACGTAACGTGATTCCTCTGTTTGTGTCTGCAACCCTGCCCTGACTGAAAAGGCCTACTACTGCTTCAAGCTCCCCCAGAAACTCCGCTCTCTCCGGTCGGTGACCTGGAGAAACTTTCTGGCCCCGACTTGCGTATCAAAGCCGCTGAAAGCCACCGGGGAGCCGAGCGGAAGAGAAGCTCGGTCCGTTTCAGGAGCGGACTCGGTGAGTTTCAGCTGATTGTGGAGCGGAAAACGGGGTAGCACCCTCTGCTAAACAACAAGCTGATGGAGCAACTGCACTTTACTTGGTCCTGACAAAAAAACATATGTAAACACGCTACACCTGACAGGAGCGCGTGCGTTCAAGAATAGAATTTATATTATAGTTTATGGAAAAAAAACAAAAAACAGTTTGAAGTTAACAGTTTGGTTTCCGGGGCGTGACCTTCCTTTGAACTCAAGTCGGTTTGTGAGATGTTGGTTATTTTCATCCCTTGAATCTGAATGTATTGTTAAATAAATAACAATTACAGGAATTCTATTGGTTTACAGTGTAAACAGGCGAACTTTAAGGAAGTTTGACAAAATCTGAAGTAGTTTTTAGGTCGATTAAAAACCTCAACTACTTTGTTGTGGTTGAAATTGTTTTCTGCATTTGACTCCATGCGACTGCTTGAAGTATGTTTAATATATTAAAGTAAACAAGCTAAGCAATAACTCAATCTGCTTTTTTGTGTTGTTATATTTTTCCAAATTTGTGCAAAAATTATTAATGAACCCCTGATAAATAATGGCTCTTTTCTAGAGGTTTTTAATTTGAGCTTTATGACCTTAAAAAAAATTATATTCAAGTTAATTTGTTTCATTTTATTGTTAGTTTTCATCATGTATACAGCTTCTTCCTGTTTTGAGTAAAGCTACAAAAATTTTAATCTCTATCTTTCTGTGTAAATTAGACAACAAAAATCAAGAAAACCAAAATACATAATTATTATAAGTATGAAAACAACATAAAATCACATCTAGAAAAAAGTGGAATTGTTTGAGCATAAATTCCAAAGTTGAGAAATGTTATAAAAACAATTCTGAAGAGAAGGAAATAGAAACAAGATTCTGTGTAGAAATATGATTATATATTTATTTTTTGATGTGAATGTACATGGATTAAATTCAGCATGTATTTACGGTAAAGTTAGAATGAAACAGTTAATTGGATATATCGTGATTACTCCATTATTGAAATAATCGTCAACTAATTTATTAATCTGATTAATTGTTAACTGGAGTATTCAGACTAAAAAAAGTGTATTTGCTGGAAAAAAAAACAAATGTAAAATAATTTAAAAATGGACAAAATGGAAAATATATACCTTTTGCATAAAAATAGTTCAGATTCACTAGAGGAATGCTAAGAAATAAAATGTTATTTTTTTTAATTGAAAGAAAGAAATTCATTTGATTGAGTCGTATGTTTCTAATCTTATACTAAAAAGCCTTAAGTGGTTAATAAAAAATATGTAGAGAGTCCCATTTTTATTCAATTACTGAAATAATAGTTGTGCCCATAGGTAAATCTTATGTAATGTTTACACAGTGGATTATAAGCCTGGCGGGCCACCAGGCTTCACTTGAGCCTCCACCTGGCTTAGGTTGGTTATTTATTTTAGGGGGTTTTTTTTGTAATCATTGCCTTTTTTACGGCTTTATAGTTAGTGTTTAGGTATTAATCTTCCAGTCTTCTAATAACGCATTACTATCAGGTTATATTTTAAAATTTGCTGTCAACTTTAAACATTTTTCATACTAAAAAACATGGCGGCCGGCTGGATGAATGACTGCCCTTGAGCCCAGAGCACTGGGCTTAGCAAGTTTTCTGGGGGAAACCCTGTTTACATCTATGATTAAAATGTATATTTTATCTAAAAAAAATAACATATTTTTAAAAGCAGCTTTGATGCTTTCTGTTGTTTCAGACATGCCTCTCCTCGGTATCTGGCCTCCCTGTTGGACAGTAACCTGCGCCTGAGGAAAATACGGCACAATGGGCAACGAGGACAGCTCAGAAGACGTCTATGTTGCCGTCATTCGTCCAAAGAACCAAGTCAGCCTGACTTCAAAGGAATACAGGGCCAAAGCTTATGAGGTATGCCGATCTAGAATTAAATATTTCTAGGATTTGTTTAATAATTCAGTCTTTTTTCCCTTTGGCTTGTGAAGATCCTGTTGAAAGAAGTGCCTTTGGAAGGGAAGGAGAAGAAGCGGAAGAAAGTCCTTCTGGTGACAAAAATTAAGCCAGGAGACAAATCTAAATCCATATTGGATTATGTTGACGAAACTATAAAACCAATCTCCAATAACCAAAGCTTCATAGGTGAGGATGAGACTGGCTCGCACAAACTCATTGTCTGATACAACCTGAGAGCTCAAAGAGTTTTGCTTTGCAGGAAAGCGTGTGGTGCACATGAAGAAATTTATCCTTGAAGGTGACAATGAAGAGAAAGAAGCTTCTCTGTTTGTGGTGCCAGTCAGCGTTAAAGGTGAGTTTAAAATGGTTTCACTGTTTTTTATTTTTCACGTTTTGTGTGACAGACCAACACAAAGTAGTGCTTGATTGTGATATGAAATAATGATTTTTTTGATACGTTTTAATACCTAAAAACCAACTATAATATCAATCATTAAAAAAACAACAACTGATAAATTAACAACGCCAAGCCTGGTGGGGAAACAAGTAAAGCCTGGTAGCCCGCCAGGCTTATAATACACTGAGGGAAATCCTGAATTCTTATATGAACAACAGTAACATTTAACTTGTATGCTTTCTTTGTTTTCGCTTCCATGAAGACCAAATTTGTGGCTCTCAATGTGAACGATTTAGAGAAGTGTTAATACTTGTGGATGATGCTATCGTTATATTAATGAGTCTTCTTGCACAGATAACAGCAAACCCATCCACGTCTCTGGGAGTCCCAGCTTCTACTGTTTCCAGGACATCATGCGTGTGTGCAGTGAGACCAGCCCTCACTTCTGCTCCATCACATCCAAGATGCTCCTGGCTTTAGATAAGTGAGGACACTTCCTTATTATCCTGCTGGCTGTGTTGGGATGAGTACATCAGGCTTGAGTTTTTCTGTTTTCCACCTCTGCAGATGGTTAGCGGAGCAGCACACCGTCCCTCATGCCATCCCCGCCCTTTTCAGGCCGGCTCCTGTTGAGCGAGTCAAAACCAACGTGAACAACCCGGCCTACAGCAGCGAGGGAAAACTGAGCGACGAGGGTCTGCACATGGGCTACACCGCTCTGGAGATCAAAAGCAAGATGATGTCACTGGAGAAAGCAGACATGTGCATCCTGAATCCTCTGTTTGGCTCGGACCTGCAGTACACTAACCGGGTCAGAGATCCCATCTCTCAGAAACCAGATACTGTTTTCATCGCAGCTTTTCTTTCTGTTGGTACCAAGATGATCTCTCTCTCTTGTTCCAGGTGGATAAAGTTATCATTAACCCTTACTTTGGTCTTGGAGCACCGGACTATTCCAAGATCCAAATCCCCAAGAGGGATAAATGGCAGCATAACTGCGTGGGGGAAGACAAGTGAGGCTTTAATTCTGACATTAATAACAAAAACGTTTATCGTTCAAATGATTAATCGTGATTAATCTATTATTGAAGTAGTCACTGATTAATCCAGACTCAAAAAAGGGACAATCAAGGCAGTAATTAAGCCAAAACAGCACAAAGAATAGATGCATTTTGAATTTAATGTAAAAAAAAGAAAAAAAAAAGAAGAAGAAATCAGTTTATAAATCTGTTCTATGTAAAACTCCTTAAGTGGTGTAGTTTTAGTTTCTACCAGATCAAATTATGTTCTAAAAAATATATTCAATTAAGGACATCTATTAATTGGCTAATCCAAAATATAAACAACAAATCACCTCAACACTGTTTTGTTGCAGTGTTTCAGATGTTGAAGTATGTTTTTTAACTGCAAATGCATCATTTGCTACAAATGATCAGTCAGATGTTTATTTTCTTATTAAAAAGAATTTGAATTGTTTATATGCACATTTTTATGTATTTCTATCCATCCATCCATCCATTTTCCGTCACCCTTCTCCCTAATGGGGTCGGGAGTTGCTGGTGCCTAACTCCAGCTGCATTCCGGGCGAGAGGCGGGGTACACCCTGGACAGGTCGCCAGTCTGTCGCAGGGCAGCACAGAGAGACAAACAGGACAAACAGTCATGCACACACACACTCACACCTAGGGAGAATTTGGGAAGGCCAATCAACCTGACAGTCATGTTTTTGGACTGTGGGAGGAAGCCGGAGAACCCGGAGAGAACCCACGCACGCACAGGGAGAACATGCAAACTCCGTGCAGAAAGACCCCGGGCCGGGAACCGAACCCAGGACCTTCTTGCTGCAAGGCAACAGCGCTACCCACTGCGCCACTGTGCAGCCCTATGTATTTCTAGTATTGTGTAAATAAGACATAAGTAAAGTAAAAAAACCTACAGAATGTGCAAACTTTTGCATCAGATTAATCATTTAATCATCAGGATAATCAATTACTAAATGATTTTTTATTTGCAGCTGTAATTTACCAGCAGATTTATCTTTAGAGTTCAAACCCGAGTAATTGTTTTCATTTCCACAGGGATCACCAGTGGGTGGACGACTTCCCTCTGCACCGCAGCGCCTGTGAAGGAGACACAGAGCTGCTTTCCAAGCTCCTTGACAGCGGCTTCTCAGTCAAGCAGCTGGACAGCGACCACTGGGCCCCCATACACTACGCCTGCTGGTGGGTCAAGCCTCCAGCGTCTTATAGCATCTTGGACTAAAATCCTCTATTTACTAAATGCCAGTAAATGCAATTTTGTTGTTTTTACTTTCATTGTATTTTGTGTTTTAGCATTTAATGTGAGCATAACATGATGTGTTTCAATGTATAACGAATATTTTTAAGTCTTAATAGGACAATAACTTATTTATCTGTATAACTGGAATAATGATAATCGTAATCCATCAAATTTATGTAGCGCTTTTTTGGACTCAGACTCTTCACAAGAGAAAAGAAAATGCTAAAAAATATATAATTGTCTTTTAAATAACGTTTTTGAAATTGTGGGATGTTTTTGTTAAATTATTGTTTTGTTCTTGAACCACTTTTGCCAAGTCAACAACTTTCGTGCTTTATTTCGTGACATTTCAGACAAAACATTGGTATCGGCCAAAAGCAGGTTAAGCTTTTTAAAAGATCCGTAATCGGCGATCGGCCAGAAAACTGCAATTGTTGCACTCCTATTTGACATACATCTGATTTATTTAAGGCACGGTAAAGTGGAGTCAACAAAAATATTGCTGGAGAAAGGAAAATGCAACCCCAACCTGCTGAACGGGCAGCTCAGCTCCCCGCTGCACTTTGCAGCCAGAGGAGGCCATGCTGAGATAGTGAAGCTCCTCCTGCAGCACCCGGAGATCGACCGGGTAGGAAAACCTGAAACTGTGGTTCCTTCTGCTATTGTTTTTGTCTTAATGTCGATTCTTATGGTGACTTTTCTGACCTCAGCACATAGAGGACCAGCAGAAGAGATCGCCACTTCAGGTGTGTGAGGAGAACAAACAGAATGAGTGGGAGGAAACTATACAACTTCTGCAGCAAGCTAACAGCAAACCAGTGAGTTTTTTTCTTTTTTTGAGGAATATATCAGTTTAAGAATAATACTTAAATAATACTACAGAATAATTTACATACTTTTTCAACTTTTTAAGTTTGAGGGGTATTAATACGTTTTTGAGTCAGTCTAAAATCTACATTGTTGAAAATGTAAAGAAATTTAGCAGTTTTAGCTGTTTACTCAAATACGGTCCTGATCTCAAGCTAACCCTCAAGTTTTACTGCTTGTTTGTGTTTTTCAGTATGAAAAGGTGCGGATATATCGCATGGACGGCTCCTATCGCTCTGTGGAGCTGAAACACGGCAACAACACAACTGTGCAGCAGATAATGGAGGGCATGCGGCTTTCCCAGGAGACCCAGCAGTACTTCACCATCTGGATCTGCTCAGAAAACCTCCGTGAGTCACATCCTTCGTCTTTTAATAGCCACTGTGAAATATGTATAGTTTTCTCTTGGATGATTTGAAATGTATGTTAAAGATGCAATCCTTTGATTGTTTGAAATGTTTTTAATACTGGTGGGGCTAAAAGTTTTAATTGAGTTAATTGCGGGGTCTGTAGTTAATCTCATTTTAATCGAAAACCTTTTTGCTGCTAAATTATTGAATAAATAGGCATATGAGCTCAACAGCAAAGATACTTGTTGAGCTCATATGCCTATAATCTGTTTAATCTGTTTGGATTATTCATCCATCTGACTGGTGCAAAGTAATTTTATTCCTGTTCAAATTTCAGTAGTTTCCGATCACTCATGTACAACTTATGTGAAAAAGTACTTTTTTAGGAATTTGGACGCTAACATTATCATTGGAGGTATCTGTACTGCTCCCATTGAGCTGCTATTTTTAGCTTGAATAGCTTCAGTGATGACCAACTCTTTATTTGCTCAACTTGCACCAAACAATATTATTTTCTAGCATCCTATATAAGATTGTTTTTGACACAAAAATTAACTCCATGTCGTCCATTGTGGTTGTTTCCGCTTGTGCATCAGATTTACGGGTGTTCCAGAAAAACAATACAAAGGTTGGGACTTTTGTTTAAAATAAAATAAAATGCAGTCAATTGGGTTTCATTTGTTAATGTCTTAAAATCTGTGTATTTATTTATTTGAAATCAACGTGTTAAATTTGTGTTAAGTGTTGTCAGGAACAGATAACAGAACGATTTGTGTGTGTTTGTGTGTCAGACCTGCAGCTGAAGCCGTACCACAAACCTCTGCAGCATCTGCGGATCTGGACGGAGATTGTGACGGATTTGACGGTTCTGGATCCTCAGAGGGAAAGTCCGCAACTCTTCCTTCGCAGAGACGTACGACTGCCTCTTGAAATAGAGAAGAAGGTACGACAGAGTTTGAATTGAACTTTTTGTTTACAGCCTTTACTTTGATAGAGTCAGAAGCTGCGTTTCCATTGACCATAGAACTCGAAAAATTGGAATTATGAAAAACAAATTTGCTTAATCGATATGACAATTGAAAAAACTCAAACTGGGATGACGTGGTTTTTACAAAGGTGTTTAAGGGCTTTCTTAAAAGAAAAAAGGAAATTTTTGAACTCCATTAGTTGAATATTTGCAACAAAAACTATGAAATTTTATGCTAATGCTATACATTTTCTAAAAACAAACAAAAAAACAAGGACATTTCTGAGTTACTCCAATGTCTAAATAAGATGCCATCGTCTCCTCTGATGACTGAATATGATATACGCTATTTAAATATTTACATCCATCGCTCTCATGCTCTTTAATGACTTATTGTGCGAAGAAGTTTTTTCATGTGTGATTTTAATTTAATTTCTTACGTAATGGAAACGCTGCAATTGCAAAAAGAATTTTTTTTTTTTTTGACATTAGCCAAACATTTTGTGCACCTTTGTTGCTGCTTGTCTGTAAATCTCTCTTACCTGCCACTGTTTTACATCAGGTGGAAGATCCGCTGGCCATCCTCATCCTGTTTGATGAGGCCCGTCACTGCCTGCTGAAGGGCTACTTTCCCGCCCCAGACAGTAAACTGATTACTCTGGCCAGCCTCCTTCTGCAGATCATCTACGGCAACTATGAGAGCAAGAAGCACAAGCAGGGCTTCCTCAAGTAGGACTGATTTCACGTCTTATAGCCACACCATATGATTATCCAGTGTTTCTCTGGTATTTAAAGTTCAGCTATTGAAGCTAGGTCTCTCATTTATTTTACTTGAACAGTGAGGAAAACTTGAAGTCAATCGTGCCGATATTGAAGGTGAAAAGCAAAGCGTACCACTGGACCAACAGGATTCTGCATGAATACAAAGTACATTTTTATTTTTTTTATTATTTCGCGTCAGTTGTAAAATCCTCCCCCGAAGCTAAACCCTCCATCGTTCTCCACCAGGCTCTGAGCACCAGCGAGGGAGTGAGCAAAGAGATGCACCACCTGCAGAGACTCTTCTTACAAAACTGCTGGGATATCCCAACCTACGGAGCAGCTTTCTTCACCGGCCAGGTCTACACCAAGGCCAGCGCGAGCAACCACAAGGTCATCCGAGTGTACGTCGGGGTCAACACCAAGGGCCTGCACCTCATGAACATGGAGACCAAGGTATGTTCATCACGTTTCAGGGGATTGTTGTCAATTATAAATTGACATGGAGACAAATACATGCAAGAAAAAATAGCAAAAACAATAGAAATACTCAATAATTGTGGAAATCTATTAAATTATAAGGCTTTACATCTAATTTACCCTTATATATTTATATTTCCTTATGTAGAAATGTGGAAGTGTGGGATTCCAGATATAAAACATTAAAATAATAACCAATTCAGTTCCTTTTTTTATTTTTAGTATATCTTGTTATTAATAAGGCTGGTTACTATGAACATACAAATCCTCAATTTCGTAGATTTATTATCATAAGGTTTTATGATTTTATTCATTACAAAATAATGTAAATAATGTTTAGAGTGAAGTTGGGTTTACTGCCAGCTGTAGTGCAAAAAATATTCACATTATATGAATCCAAATATGATTTGCAACATGATTTCAAATTTAAAAAACAAGCTAAAAAAGAGGTATTTTTCTAAAGCAAACATGGGCCTTAGGGTTATAAGTGTAAATAACTTTAAATTGTTTTATTGTATTTGATTGATTGTTTTTGTTTTGGATTGAGTAACTTCCATAAGAAAATTATTTATATATATTTTAATACATTGCAGTAATTATGAGGAGTAATTTAGTTCAATTTGATGTGTAGGACAGGCATCAGTAAAAGCCTTGTTCCTCTTATTTTACATTTTCAGTCAAGCTGTTTAAACTGTTGTAGTGTCATTTGATGACTGCCTGGATAAAAAAATTCAATACATTTCTTCTTTCTTTCTGTCGCAGGTCCTTCTCATCAGCTTGGAGTATGGCACGTTCATGTGGCAGCTCGGACATGCTGACCAGTACTTCCAGATCCACAGCGGAGACAACAAAATGAACTTCATCGTGCACACAAAACAGGTAACGGCTCCAGAGCGTCAAGATTCAGCTGGGTTCAGGTTTCAGGCGTTGCCGTTGTCTTCAGGAACATGTGGTTTGTTTGCTTTGACTTCAGCTCAAACTTTATCTGAACGTCCTTCAAATTTACTTTGGATGTGCAACTTTTTAGAGTTCTCCACTCAGAACAGATAAAACTTCAGCCTGAAATGCCAGTTGAAGTGAAGGATGAATAGTTTTACCTTTAAAGTGATTTCCTTTTGTCCCTTGTGTTTTTCTAGGCGGGCCTAATTGTGAAGCTTTTAATGAAACTTAGTGGACACATGACTCACACTGATAAAGGCCCTACGGATAAATACGCCTACGGCTGAGGACATTTCCAGAAACCAGATCTGCCAAAGACCTGAAAGCACATCCTTGCTACTGACCATCAACCTCTGACTACAATAGTTCTGGACAAAGAGTTAGACTCTCCACAACAGCCTTACTTTGTACAACAATCAGACTTCTATGTGTCCTGACATGCCTTTGTGTATTATGAGTCCAGCGTTTGGATCTACGTAAATATGGTTTATTATTTAATGTTTATTTTAATAAACAGATATATGAAGATTTGTCTGTAATCTGTGTTTAACCAAAGTCAATAGAAGACTCTAAAGAATATAAAAAACACCACTGACCCCCTTAGGAGCAAATAAATGTGACTAAATTTATTGCAGTAAAACAAACAAGAAAATCCCACTATTCCACTATGCACAAACATGTATGTTTTAGATACATTTTTAATAGACTTTAACTAGTTTATTAGCTAAATACATCTAAAAACTTGCCAACTGTGGATATGATTGACACTGGTTGTTTAAAGAATGTCTTACTATTTTTTTTTTCTTGAATTAAATTTTGCAAATGTTTCTTTTAAACACTAGTAGAATCACGTCCACAGCAGCAGGCAGATTACTCATTAACTTGGCCGGTGACGAGTTCATTAAACAACATTTGAAGACTCGTTTCAGGAAGATACGGCCAGTTCTGAGGTTCGGCAGAATCAGCCCGAACCCTTCACCTAACTAAAAGCGACACTGACGTGTTTTCTATCAACCGAAGACACTTTTATTAAAGAAAAGTTATCAAAAAGTCAATCAACTCCATCGAACGGACGCTGCCATGACATCATATAGCAAGACATCGCTTCAGGTACCAACAACCAATCACAATCGCAGCTGCTTGACTGACACGTGTCCGGCAGCCAATCAAAACCCGTAAACGGTCAGGCGGGGGCGGAACTGGAAGTGACAGGTAGCAACGGTCCATACTGGAAGACCATCAGACCAGCTGAACGGGGATAAGACTCCGCGGTCAGACGCCTCTCTGGCTCTTTGTGCTTCAGCTTCCGGAGAGAGAAGGGAACGTTTCTGCGCTGTGGTTATTGAGGGCCGGAAAAATGTCGACGCAGCTTTACCAGCTGAGCTCCTCCCTGCTCGGGGACACAGTGGGTAAAATGAACGAGAACCTGACCTCCCTGGTTCTGGCTGCGTCTCTGTTTACTCTGACTTTGGGTTATGTCTCCAAAAGGCTGCTCAAGGAGGCTGAAGACAAAGACGCGGTAATTTACAGTTGTGTTAAATATTAACTGTAAAAATAAATTTTTTTTTTTAAAAAATCCAAGTTTATATTAACTATTATTGATGTTTTGTTGTTACAGAAATATCCCCCCCACATCCCCTCCAGCATCCCATTCCTTGGGCATGCCATTGCTTTTGGAAAAAGTCCAATTGAATTTCTGGAAAATGCTTATGAAAAAGTAAGTAATGATCGTCGTCTGTACGTCCAAACTAAAGACATTTAAGTAAGAAAAGTGTAAACTTTGAGGCAATGTAGAGTCAAATATTTAATTTGACTTAAATGCTTTTGTTGAGATTTTATGTGATGTATAAAACTAAAGAAATGGAAATTAAATAATGGAGCTCACGTTTCCTCATGATGTGCCGTTTTCAGTTGGACATCATTGCTTATTTAGGAGACTTTTGAAATTAGTTTTATCTCAATTCTAAGGCAGAACGTTGTTATTTTCTGCCAAAGGCATTAATAATATAGTTATAACAAACAAACCTACTCAAAGCCTGAGATTCAGCCAAAACATTATAATAAACCAACCATTACTTCAGTTTTCTATTAGAATTTTCATTCATTTACCGAGTTTTGTTTCACTCCCTCCAGTATGGTCCCGTGTTTAGCTTCACCATGGTGGGGAAAACTTTCACTTACTTGCTGGGCAGTGACGCGGCCACCCTTATGTTCAACAGCAAGAACGAAGACCTGAACGCAGAAGACGTCTACTCCAAACTGACGACCCCAGTGTTTGGGAAAGGAGTAGCGTACGACGTCCCGAACCCTGTGAGATTACATCAAGTGATTTAGAGGTCAACGTGCAATCGGAGTTCAGATTTAACGACTCTTTTGTGCTGTTGCAGATTTTTCTGGAGCAGAAAAAGATGCTGAAAACTGGACTGAACATTGCTCATTTTAAAGAGCATGTGAAGTTAATTGAGACAGAAACCGTTGAGTATTTCAGGAGATGGGGAGACAGTGGAGAGAGAAGTAAGCTGCTTTGCTGTTTGAAGTATTATTATACATATGTGCGTTGGGTGCAAAGATAATAAAAATATAATCTAAATTTTTAACAAGATATATGGTCTATAATGAAATGACATGTCACAAAATGGAGTTGAGTAAAGAAACTATGGTGTCATCTGCAAAATGGCAAACCTTATCTGTGACAAAAAACAGAATTAAAAGTATTTCATTAATCTAGAGAAACTCTTTTTAAATTTTCCATAAACTGCCTCTTTACAGTTCAGTTATTTTGGTTTTTGCTCTCCTGGCTGATTTTATTTTGTCACTAGATCATAGCTTAAAAGGCACCTATGATCTTAAAACCATTGAAGTTCCTGTTTGAATTCTCACAGAGTTAATGTACCAAAATTCACAAATTGTTCTCCAGGAGTCTGTTGGATAATTCAAGCCCAAATTTGATAGATAAGCCGGAGTCAGAATTTTGAAGAACGTTGCAGAAAATGAATAAGACGCAACAAGTTTTAACCCTTTAAACTCTTTCTATGCGTCAGATCTGTTTGAGGCGTTTTCGGAGCTGATCATCCTGACCGCCAGCAGCTGCCTCCATGGGAAGGAGATCCGCAGCATGTTGAATGAACAAGTGGCTCAGCTCTACACCGACTTGGACGGGGGGTTCAGTCACGCCGCTTGGCTTCTGCCCACCTGGGTTCCTCTCCCAAGCTTCAGGTAGTAAGGGGTTAACTGCACGTTTCGTGTTTAATCTGCCACTGAGGTATTTGTCTAAAATGACAGAGACAACGCCTAAATCCTGCTTGGTAATTATTTTTGGTTTTAGGAAACGAGACAGAGCTCATAGAGAGATCAAGAACATCTTCTACAAGGTGATTGAAAAGCGGAGAAAATCTGGAGAGACAGCCGACGACATCCTGCAGACTCTCATCGATGCTACGTACAAGTGAGACGCCATCATACCTACAGGCAGTGGATCTTAAAATACCAAAACAGAACATTTGGACTAAACTAATTTCACATTGCAGAGATGGTCGGCCGCTGACCGATGATGAAATCGCAGGGATGCTGATTGGTCTCCTCCTGGCGGGTCAGCACACATCGTCTACCACCAGCGCTTGGTTGGGGTTCTTCTTGGCCCGGGACAAAGCTCTGCAGGATCGCTGCTACGCCGAGCAGAAGGCTGTGTGTGGAGAAGATCTGCCTCCGCTCGACTTTGATCAGGTCAGAGCCAATTAGTAACGACTCAGTTTTATTAACGACATCCAGATCCGATTAATTTAAGACCGGCCAGAAATAACTTGAATTGGACCAGTCTCCAATGTCACTCTGATGTTTTTCAGCTGAAGGATCTGAACTTGTTGGAGCGCTGCCTGAAGGAGACACTGAGGCTCCGGCCACCTATAATGACCATGATGAGGATGGCTCGCACACCTCAGGTGAATCCACCACTTATAGATCACCTATACTTATGTCTATACATGCTTTCATTACTTCCAAATCCAGTTTAAGGAACATTAAAGCCAAAACGAGTGTCCACATGTCCATTTAGACTGCTGCAGGATACACCATCCCAGTCGGCCACCAGGTCTGTGTCTCCCCAACCGTCAACCACCGCCTGCGCGACACCTGGATGGACAGGATGGAGTTCCGGCCAGAGCGGTACCTCAACGACACTGCCGACAAATTCGCCTACATCCCGTTTGGCGCCGGTAAGAGGAACCACAGTAATGACTTTTAAACCACTACTCCTCTGAGTCTGCGCAACAATTAATCTACTTACAATAAATTATCAATTAATGGTTTATTTGATTAAAATGAAAAATATAGGCCTTTACATTGTGGAAACCCATTTTGAAACTTTCATGAACAAACTCAAATATTTAAGAAAATGGCCGTTCACAAATTAATATTTAGTTAACTCTAGATTAACTCATTAATCGATAACTTGCAACACTTTGCGTAACCCTTGCCATCCTCTACCGTCTTCAGGTCGCCACCGCTGCATTGGGGAGAACTTCGCCTACGTCCAAATCAAAACCATCTGGTCCACGTTGCTGCGCATGTACGAGTTTGAGCTGGTGGACGGATATTTCCCCTCAATCAACTACACAACGATGATTCACACCCCGCATAACCCCGTCATCAGATACAAGAGGAGGAAGCAGTGAGAGACGGAGGGTAGATGAGGAGAGAATCAAAGACTTTCAAGAACTTCTTGGTTTGATTTTAATTGAAGTTCTGACATCCTGGGACTGGAAGGAAATGCAGATTTATGCTCCCAGTGTCAGCCCTGCAGTAAGTCTGAAGTCTAGAATGTCAGCATCATTTTCGATGCTTCCTTTGTAAGACATGCAAAGCTAATGTGAGTTTTCATGAGTGGAAATCAGATGGGAAGAAAAGTAACCATCTTCCTAACAGCGTCTCTGCAATCGCTTTAGTTTCTGATATCTGAAATTCATTTTCTAGAGGAGGAAAAATCTATGCACAAGGAGAACATGCTTATGTAAACTGATCACCCTCATCATGTCATAGAAAAACAGTGTCTTAAGTCAGATGCTTCTTCAAATGCACTGTAATACAGACTGCTACAGAAGATCCTTCCTATCACAGCCTCATTCCTTCAACTCATGTGCCTAGTGGTCTGATAAAATTGGGTAATTTTTTGTCTCATTTTAAGTTATTTTTAACTTTCTTCTTTTCCATAAGACAAAACAACCCATCTTTGCCATTTTCTGACTGATTATAATCAACATGTATATTTTGCCCATTTGTCTGCCATTTTGAAGAGTAACAATAAGAATAGTGTCTTTGTCAAGTTGTGTGTAACACTGAGTAACGGGAAGTCATTACCAACTAAATGTTTGAATAAAATGTTTTCATAAAAATTTCCTAAAGTGAGATTTTTTCCCCACTACTGAATAAACATTCTCAATATAAATAGGATAGCGTTAGCTCGTGCTACTGGTGTTTCCCCGAAAATTAGTGATTTTGTATATTTTTCAGGAGACAGCTTTCTACAGGTTTCCCAAACAAATTTAAGACTTTTAAAGGGTATTATGGAATAATTTTAAGATCTATATCTCCAGAGAAATGTATGAACTTCGACGTATTTGCACTTACCCGTGACAGACGTTACAAAACTAGCTAGGCTATGTTAGCAGCTAGCTAATGGTAGCCTCCTCCATCTGGGTGCAACGCAAATGTTTCCCTGAGGAAAAGTCCCGCGAAACACAAAAACATGAATAAATGACATTGAATAGTTATGTTAAGAAATAAAAAAAAACTCGAGAGTAGAGCCTCCAAATCAGGAGGAGCCAGTTGAGATGGTCCGGGCCTGATGCGTCCTCCAGGAAAGGAGGGACAAAGTACTATTTTACTTATGAAAAACTAATTTATTACTCTCACGGAAATAATAATCACTTCATTGGAACCCATGTAACAGAATGAGGTAGGCCAAAAGATCTCAAAAACAATTTACATATTTGTTAAAATTATTATTGTTGTGACAGTATAATCTGGGGAAAAAAAAACAAAGTTCATCACCTTCTCCCAGAACTAACAGTGGAAATAAACTGCTTGAAAAGAAACAACCAATCAGAGTCAAGAGGATGGTCTTAGCGCTGTCAATCACTTCTGCGTTCTTCTTTGGTCTCCTTTCACTACAGCTGGTTCACAACATAGCCTGCCACAAATGCTAAGGCTAGTTAGCATAGCCACCGATGATGGTGGATAAATGGTTTTCCTGCAATGGTAAGCTGTTTCTTCTAGCACATTGAGCAGCATTGATTGACAGCGCTAAGACCTCCCTCTTGGCTTTGATTGGTTGTTTTTGACTGGGAACGGTACATGCATCTTGAACTTTATCTCTGGAAATGTTTTAAAATATCGTTAGGACAGCTATCAGTACCGTTTTCTGGACAGCATTGTTTTTTTTTTTTTTAAATTGACAGCTGAAACCAAACAACAGAAACCCCTTTGAAATAATGTAATCCTCTTTATTTTCAGTTTTTGACAAAATACCCCAAAAATTCAAAGCTCCTACGCTTTACAAAAATACGTTCTCTACAAATGTCTCCCTTTAGTCTGCCCGGTCTAAACAAAACACAGTGTAGTGAAGAACATCCAGTAGCAGCCTCATTAACAGTAAACCCAAACATTCTCAACGCAACGCTTCACCCACGCAACAACAAACGTATAAATTAACCACGAAACGTCTTTAAATTAGCATGAGACAAATATACATGATTGAAGATCATCCACAACAAAGAGGCAGATTAAATTACAAACATCGCTGTGTTTCAAGTGCCGGCGACACGAAGCCTGGATACAACAAGTCGTACGCTAATATAAAAATGTGTTTTGGTCCACGTGGAGAGACACAGTTCACAGCAGGATGATAGAAAACAGCAGAGCGCTCCGCACGAGAAAAGGCAACTGAGTTTCTTCAAGCCAAAGTAGTCGGTCAGCGTCTATCTTCTCAAGCCGAAGTGCAATTGAGCGTATGAAGAAGCACCTGAGGGAGTAAAAAGACGATCATGTCAATCTGGTGTAAGATGCTATGTCGGTATGATATTTAACCCTCATCAACTGAAAGGTGTCGCCGACGCCACATTTTTAGAAGCCATCTTTGTGGTAACGTAACTCTGAGATACTTTGTGCTATCTGAAAATGTCCAGCGGTTTCTGAAAGGGGAGACGTTGCACTTTTCAGCCAATATCGGGTTATTACAGTAATTTCATTCCTGCTGTTGCAGGAAGCATTTTTCTTTGATTTACTCTCTTAAGACAGTTAATAGACGGTAAATTGCGAAAATAACTTGCTAGATGTGGATACATTTGCAAATATATTTACTCACAAGATCTTTAAAGGTCCTGTGAGTAAAGTAATTAATTCATACAATTAAAATAAGCAAAAATATCCATGCGAAGATTTAAAACTTAAAGGGTTGACATATGAACCAACTTGTCTCTGCATGGGTTCAGATGTTTGTTTCGTTCAGTGCGGTGCTTGGTGCCGGTTACCTGATGTCACGCCGCCCAGCCTCCTCTGCAGAGCCTCCAGCCTGGAGATGTAGTCGGTTAGCGCGCGGTCCGGGTCGTAGCTCTGCAGGTGAGAACAGGTCAGAGCGCCGTGATCCGCCGCCGTGTGGAACCTGCACAAAGAAAAATATTATAAAAAAAAAAAAACAAATTATGTCATCAACTTGTATTTAAATGTTAATGTGTTAAAGGGTTAAAATTATTTGCTAACTTTGAGGTTTAATAAGTGTTTATTAAGTTTTAAAACTTCACACAAAGAAGGGAATAATTCAGAATCAGAATGGAAATTATAAATTTAACATAAGATCTGAAATCTTATGTGCGTCACATGACAGCTGTACTCACTTTACTATCAAAATATGATGAATAACCAGAAACACTGAAGATACAAAGACAATATCAAAACCAGCGTCCAATTTATCTGGTTAACTAATTATATGAAAACACCAAAATCTCCTGAAAGAAAATAGATTAGAATCTGTATTTAATGTTGAGGAATTGCATTAGCTCAGGCTACAACTAATGATTAAAGTAGTAATAGATTATTTTATCTACTATTCTGACAAATAAATTGTTAATCTGCAGATTTCTCATTTGACCACTTCGACCTTTTTATTAGATAAAAAGGCCGAAGTAATAAAATAATAAAAATACACTAAATTATGCAAATAAATAATTATTTTGACTCCTAAAATGTAATAATATAAAAGCATCTGCAGCTAAAAGACACTCTTAACATAAAGATATGAAAAATTCACTGTTTTTTGTTTGATTTAACATCAATACAGTTGCTCTGTTTATTTATGTTTTGGATAAACTGATTAATAATTGGATAGCAAAAGAAACTTTATGTTTTACTTTATTATATTTGAACCTTGTGAAGTTAAAACTGCTTTGAGTTCAGGGTAGGACATATTTACAGAAAAAGTCGCTTTTTGTCATTTTAAATGCAAAATGTAGGTATTTTTTGTAAAGTTGTAGCCTAATTACGGCTCTGATGATCTTTTTCTCCAGTTAACATTTAATCTGCGACTAAATTAGGTAATTATTTCAATAATTGAAAAAATTAAGTGTTATCTTACCTGTGGTGTGAGGAAGAGACGCCTGACCGTGGAGATTCCCGCCCACTCCTTCCTCTGCTGCTGGACACTCCTCCTCCTGCTCCTCTGTCTCTGTACATGTCCACACTGCCTGGGTGAAGATATGGTGAGTCTCTCGCATCTGAACCTGAAAAAGATTTTAAAAACCATAAGAATTCATCCTAAAATTACTTCAGGAAAAGCAAAACGGCATGATTTTACCGGTCTGTTTCTCTGACCTGTTCCGTTTTTGCTGATGTTGCAGGAAGCCGTGGAGCTCATCCCCGTCGCCTTGTGCCATCGCTTCACAAGGAAACGCATTCTACGTAAGAAAAGCATTTAGTCAACCACTCAGTTCCTTTAAAAGTCCACAATCGTGAGGCGCCACAGCAAACGGCCCACCTGGACAGGGCGATGGACACCCTGACGGCTGAGCGGAAGCGGCTTAATCCCCGGCGGCGCTGGCTGAACGCCTCCAGACTGGAGAGCGAAGGCCGGCCGCCCATCTTGGACAGGAGCGACAGAGTGGCTTCCTCACACTCCTGGAAGCCGCCAAGCAGCAGCAGCAGATACTTCTTCTGGTAGATCAGCGCTTTCCTGAAGCTTTCTGACCTCAGGTACTTCCCGTACATCCTCTGAAGGTCCAACAGAGGAGAAGACTCAGAAACAAGCTTGTGGTAAACAGCTGATAGTCCAGGTGAAATCTGTGTCTCAGCCTTACTTTTCTCACCTTCAGTGCAGAATTGTCGGCGTCAGGCCCGGTTATCTCTCGCAGCGCGTCGGACCTAATTTCTCCCCTGAGACGAGCCACCTGGGACTGAGACAGGTGCAAAGCTTTTTCCAGACGCAACTTCTCCCGAGTCCAAGCGTCCCGTTCCTGAGAAAGGAGCATCGCTGCAGAGTCTGCCTTTGACACGCCTCTCCTGCTGGGCTGCAGAGGAGGAAGGTTGGACAACTATTATAAATCCAGTACAGCGCCAAGTTTCCCGAGGACAAAACAGACATAAAGGTTTAGAATAAATATCAATTTATTTTATAAAATATGACAAGAAAATTTATGTTGGGACCAATGTTTTGCATCATTATATTTAAGAAAATTACAGTCTATACTATGGCTGCAACTTACATTTATTTTTTAAATCTGAAAAATAATTGCCACATTCTGAATATTGTTAATTAAACCACATACATTAAAATCTTTGTGGAAACATCAATGTCTCCTGGCAGGAGAGATTGTCAGACAAAAATGGACTTAAAATAGTATTTAATGTTGAGAAATTGTACAAAAGATTATTATTAGTAATGTATGGATTTATCAATTAAACAATCAGTCAGATGTTAATTTTTTTTAAAATATTAGAAATACATTAAAAATGCAAATAAAATATCTTTTCAAAAACGAAAATAAACATGCAACAATAGTTTTCCTTTCATGTATGCTTGATCATTTCCCTTAAAGGATGCATTTGAATCTGTATAAAAATAATTCATATAAATAATTTCTGCATGATTTAACATCAGAAAATGTAGCGTTAATCGGTTGGTTAATTTTCTGATAAAAATAGGGCAGTAAATGATACTTAATATAACTTTTTAAACAGAATTTGCGCCAGGTTGTAATGGCCACATGCACCACTAGGGGGCTTTTGAGCTCTTCTCTCGAAGCGACTGAAGAGCTTCGAGAGAAGCTGAAAATGATGTTTTGATCATTTTCATGTAAATGATCAAAACATCCTATATTTCTAATTAGTATATTGTTAAGACGTTTTAGAGGCAACCCCTTGTTGTTATTGTGAACTTCAGAAGCATTTTAATATACTTTTATGATTAGTTAGAGATAATAATTCTGTGTACAAGTTGCGTTCTAGACAACATGATGGCCGCTGAGCTAACAGAAGCTAAACATGTCAATTGTCATATTTGTGAAAACGCAGATATTTAACCATATCTTCTTATTTTATTAGCTTTCATAGGTAATCCTTCGTTGTTTTTGTGCATTTCAGAAGCATTTATTGTAGTTTTAAGAGGAGTTAAACTACGTTTCTGCTTTGTGTGCGTCAGTTGTGTGCTAGATAACGGCCCTTAAGCTAACGGAATAAGCTATAAACATGTTTATTGTCGTTTTTTGTGAAAACGCAAACATTTAACCAGATCTTATTTTGTTTTATTAATTAGCTCATATGTGATTGTTTTTGTGAATTTTATAAGTATTTTGTTCTAGTTTTAAGAGAACTAGAACAGTTGTGTACAATTTTACTGTAGAAATATGTGAAAACACACATATGTGGCCGTTTCCTATAATTATTTGAGCTTTATTAATTAGCTCTTTCTTCCACTTTATAACATTAGGCAGGATGTAATGTTATATTCATGTCTTATTTAAATTAAATAAATAAGACATAATTTATTTGCAAACAGATGCTTTTCTCTGTTTGCATGAGAGAAGCATCTGAAAATTCCCTTTGTGATTCTTTCAAAGAAGAAATATACAGTTAGTTACTTCTTTTTTCTTGGCCTGTCACTTGATTTTTTTAACTATTACACACAGAAACTTCTTATTTTGCAGGATTTCTGTTGAGAATCCTGTGGTGCAACCTACATGGCCAGCAGAACCCGCTCCTGCCTGCCGGTAGCGGCGCAGCTCCTCCTCCAAGCGCAGCGTGTGGTTCCTGAGATCGTTCTTCTCCTCGGTCAGACGGCTCACGAACCCGGTCAGCTCTGCGTTCTGCCTCAGCAGCCGCTCCGTCAGGCTGTTGGAGGAGCTGGACGAGCCTCCTGCCAGCAGGGAAACACTCTGAGGGAGACAGATGATGAGCTGTCATGACAGAGATCCACAGATGCTGTTTGGAAAACACGAGCAGCTGACTGCCGCTCGTCCGCCTTCGCATACGTTTTATTAATGGAGTTACAATAACCAGAAGCCACATTTTAAGATGAAATGAAGATAACTGACCTCTGGGATGAAGGGCAACCCTGGGGATTGCTGCAGCAGGCTAATGACCTCATCAACACTGGACTGAATCCATGACAGCTCCTCGCCGTCAATCTCCGCAGTCGACCTGCAAAGGTCCAACCTTTAATTTGAAGTGTGGGTAAGAAATCCCACATTCAGCAGTTATTATGCTTCCTTTTTCACCTTTTAAGCTGATCAGGGTGTCTATAAACTTTTGATAGTAAACGTTAATATGTCATTGACAGGAACCACTTTTTTCCACCAGTAATCAAAATGGCATGAGAATGTTGCTATGACAGCAAGGGAGATTTTACTTCATCTTCACAAAGGCTACAAGAAAATAGCTATTTGCTCAAATTAGGCCTTTATTCAAGTTTAAAAGGACTGGAACTGAACAGGACAAGGATATTGGTTAGTTTCACCACCACAGAGACAAGAGGATGATCACAAAAAACAAAAACAAATCCTACACTGTTTTAATGTTTCAAAAGTTACATTTTGAAAGGATTCTCACTTAAATTTGGGTTTTTACCGCTTCTAAAAACAGACCAGGTGCTTAAAAAAACACCCAGCTGTGTTTTGGTGTCTGGAAAATGAGCTATTTAAAAAAAAACTCCTGATAGTTAAGTCACATTCCACAGGCACTGCACGGTTACTTAGCAACCCCAACCGAGCCCAGCCCGTTACCTAGCAACCCAAGTAGAATTCCTGGACGTTTGGTCAGTTGGTTTTACCACTGTATTTGCTGTCCTATTGCTGCTGGAAAAGACAGGAGCCCAGAAACCACTTGGTGCATCGTTGTTGTTTGTGCAGGAGACTCTACTTTTGCTTTTCAAAGATGTACGGTTGTATAACTTCGAATCTGTTTCGCCGACTGTCTTTTCATGTGCGAGAGTAAACTTTGAGTTGTGGGTGTCGCCAGTAGCAGCTTATGTAGATTTAGAGTGACAAGACGCCCTATAACAGCTCAAAATAGGTGGCAGAACTGAGTAGACTAAAATTTAATTATTTAGGAATGATTCTGTGTCGAAAATGTGATGAATATTTTTCTGTTTAGCCCACAGACTGATTGTAACCTGGTTAAGGAACCATAATAGGTCAAGTTTAATGTAAGGAATTGATTACCTGTCCGCCGTCTTGCTGGCCATGCTGCGGATCTTTGAGGAAACAAGGTGGAGCTTCCCGACGATCCTGTCGACTGTACGCCACGGGCCGTGGTGCGGCCCACCGGGGGGGTCGGCTGGGGAACCCTCCATGTAGGGCGACGCGTTGGCGCTGGCTGACTGGGCGTTCTCGCTCTTCTGCTGGAGAACCCAGTCTTTGGTCCGGTTGGTGGGCTCGCTGTGCCACACGGCCTGCTGAGCTCCATTCTCCTCCACCCTCTCCTTCTCTTCCTCCAGACTCTTCCTCTTCTGCTGCTCTTCCTCCAGCTGCTGTTTGACTTCTGACATTCGTACCTTCAGTCGGTCCAGTTCGGCTCGGGCCTCCTGGAGCCCATCCTGGTCTCGTCTGGACTTCTGATTGGCCAGTGTTAGCTCCTCCTCTTTCCGTACCACTTCGAGCCGCTGGGCCTCCACCTGACTGAGTAGCTGGACGACCTGGAGAGGAGACACAAAACAAAAAGCAAATGGCTTTACGCTTTATGCTCTATTCCTGGATTTAAGCCTGGGGGTTTAGTGATGTCAAGGAGAAGAAGTTGCAGAAAGTTACAACATTTTTCCCACTGTACACTGCAAAAACTAGACCAAAAGAATGCATAGTTGCTACTGCTTTTAAATTGAGACTAACTAACATTTCAATAAGAAATAGAAGCTTGTTTTACGTTGTTGAAGAAGTATTTTTTTTTATACATATTAAGGAATTATTGACTTAAAATAAGTTCCTATATGTTGCTGGACTGAGAACAGTTTCTGGTTCAAAGGGAGTTTTCCTTGCACAGCACACAACAGAAACGATCCAGGAAGTTGAAAATGCAAGAATAAACCATCTAACCATCTTCAGTATCATCTTTTAAAAATCAGCTATATTAGCACAAAAGTGATTAAAACAGAACTAAGAAATCATCTCACTGTAATGTATTAAAACAAAACAAAAAAAAAAAAAACCAATAAACACAACTAGTATCTCAAAAGAGCAAATTTTGCTGGACGATAATGTGCTCCAATACTTATGATAAAAGAGTGATAATATTGTTGTTTTGAGACCATTTACAGTAATAAAATGATAAGCTCAATAAGCTTCAATTTCATAAATAAAATTTAACACTGCAGCTGGAAGAGATTCTAAATATCCAAAATAAAACAATAAAAAAAAGGCAATTAAAATCACTTACTAATAGGCCTGTCACTAACAAATTTTGCTGAACTATAAACTGTTCCAGAATATTATTGCGATAAACAATAATAGACAATTTTTAAGTAACATAATATTAATGGTATATTGCAAGAAAACATCCTCAAAGATAAAGAAACTTTAAGTTCTAATAAATATTTAAGATTGGAGACATTTTAAAAATCCAAAATAAATAAACAAAACACACAAAATTAACTGTTAATTTTCTGAAAATGAAAATTGTCCTTCAAAAAAACAAATAATCAGACTAAAATCAGAAAATACTATAAATCATACAAGTAAAAATTATTATTGCTATATGATTGATTGATTTATTGCAACAGAAATACATCCAACCAAAACCATTTATAAAATTGATCATGAAGATCTCTAAACAAGTATCAATCATCACAATGGAAACTTTAAATTCATTGTGTGATTAATAGATTAATTTAATCTCACCTGTGTGTGTTTGTCATCCAGCTCCCTCTGCAGTTTTTCCAGCAGACTTTCTTGTTCTTCACTTTCCCTCCCATCATGGCCACCGCCCTCTTCACCGGATCGCCCGCCAGCCCGCAGCTCCCTCTCTCTCCCCAACGCGGCACTCATCTCCTGGGCTTTCGCCCGCTCCGTCTCCAGATGGACCTGGAGCTCCTGCAGGCGCCTCTGGAGGACGAGGTCGTCCTGCTCGGCCTGCTGGGAAACCTGCGACGACGCCAGCCGCTCCTGCTGCAGCGTCTGCGTGAGTTGGTCCGCCAGAGCCTTCTGCTCGTCCAGAGCTAGCTGCAGGTCCTGGAGGAAACCAAAACTTTCCTAAAAACGTCTGTTTTACCATAAAAGAAGCAGTCAGGAGCAGCTTGAAGACGCTCTGATGTTTCACCTCCAGTTCCTCTCGTTTGCTCTCCTCATCTCGATCGGAGCGGCATCGCTCCTTCTCCGCCGCCCACTGAAGGTCTCTGCTCCGCTTCCTCTCCTGCATCAGCTCCTCATTCAGAGCGTCCAACTCTGCAGCCTTCTGAGACACCTCCACCCTGTCGACACGTTACAACCCAGAATAATGCAAATTACTCTGCATCATCCAAGTCAAATAGATGAATACATTTCAAATTTTAATGTTTCAAAGAATGATTTGGATTTCACATTTTTAAAGGTGAAGTTACATTGTTTATTTGTTGAACTAAGAAATCTTCAATTCTGTATTTCTTCCCTTGTTTTATGTCTCTGATCTGAAGAAATAAAACATCTTCACCAAACTTAAGAGAACTTTGCAGTTTAACACACGACTAATATAATTAGGATGACACTTTCAGAACATGAATCAGGTGTTTCAGTCGTTTTGAATTTTTTAAGAAATATTTACTGAAGCAACTTCAGAGAATGATTTTTAATCCGATAAAAAAATTATTCCAACCTCCCTATTAATATTTCTAATCATCTAAAAATCTATCTAGTATTTGCAAAGTCAAATAAATAACTCAAATCCAAGTTAGTTTTTCTTCTTCCTTGAAGTTTAGATAATTCTTGCTTACAAAAGCACTGCATTAAAACAAACACCTGAGAAGTACCGTTAAAAAGTGATTTCGTCTTGGTGTCTGACCTGAGTGTGTCCAGTTCTTTCAGGTGCTTCTGTTGGACTATCAACGTCGTCTCCAGCTCCAGTTTAGTCTGAGAAAGTTCTGCTTTCGTTTCCTCTAACATCGACCCGTCTGTCTCCGCTGCTCCGTCAGCTGCTCTTCCTCTCTGCTCCTCCATGTTTCCTTCAGCAGCTGAAGACGAACCAGGCAGTCCACCTACACAATAAAACGAGTTATTTATACAAATACGGTGAAGGTGCAGAAATGAGATATTTTAGTGATTAAACAGACATTTTTAAAGCAACTAAAATGTGAAGTGGATCTAATCCTTGTTGAAAAGTTTTTGTGACATAAAGCAACAAGAGACCATTTTGAAACATTTCCCACCTTTAACGTAATAAGATGAAAAGAAAAAAAATTGATACCTTGTGAAAGCATCTATTGATTCAGTTTCAGCGTTCAGTTTTCTTCATTTCACACCTGCCAACAATTAGTGAATCTGATCTATTTGAATTAAAAATCAAACCATCCATGAGGATTTTCTTTACACTGTTTTTTTTACCTGTATGCTTTAGCTAACCCCAGTGATGTTTGCATTAAAATATTGAACCTTTTCCTCAAAACAGATGGAGGTCCAAGATGGAAACTGTTGATCGTAAGACAACGCTGACAGAATAATCTGAAAAAAAAAATCACTTCACCACAATCTCCTTTACTCTCTCTGTGTCTGGAGTGACTTTTCTTCTAAATAAACATCCAGATCTAGATAAAATTATCTGTAAACTTGCAGGAGATGTGGCGATACCAACTGGACATTTTGGGGAAAACCAGAAGGCACTTTAATCGACAAATTCCCCACTCTGCATCATCGATGGGACACAGTGTTGGCTGAATCATGCTGTGGGGGTTATTTTTCTTCTGATGGATGTGGAGTTTTTATCAAAGTGTGTGAAATTACACTGTTGTGGTGTATTTACAACGATGTAAAAAGAACGGGAGAACTTTAATGACTTTTTAAACCCTGAAACTGAATCAAAAGTTGTTCAAACAAAGTATTAATCTAAGACTGTGTACACTTCTTTATTGGTTTGCTTTTCAGCTGACTTGAACATGATGCATTTCGTATGTCACAACCAGCTGTAACGATGTTAATTGTCTGATTTACTTTGATGGAGTTGCTCCAGTTGACCCCGGAGCTGCTGGATCTCAGAGAGGAGACTCGACCTTTCTGCGGCCTGGAGCGAACCCATGGCCTCCCTGTGGTGAGCGTCCTGCGTCAGGACGACACAATTAAGGTAATAATCAGTTCAAACATCAACAAGCGACACAAAGTACAGCTCTGATTAAACTTCATTTCAATTAATTAAAGTTCTGTATACACATAAACGACATTATAAAATACTTTCTTTCTTCTTTGCATGAGTTGTAAGTTTTAAATTGTGGAACAATCTAATAATTTCTGTTGCTTCACACCTGTTCAGCCAGCAGTCGCTCCAGATGGTTGAGGTGAATGATGGCGTCGCTGGTGTCAAGTCGATCCAGCTGGCTGTAGAGGGCGCTCTTCAGCACGCTCCTCTCCCTCATGAACACCTGCCGCACGGCGTCCAGCAGCTCCGCGCGCCAGTCGGCGACACCACGCGACGTCTGCAGGACGACACCGAGAGTAATTTAATTTCAAAATGAAAGTGGGGAATACTTTATTGATTCCACAGAGAAATTAAATGTTACTGCAAAATTATTCAAAGACTATCTGGACCACAGGATAAAACAACTTTTGGTTGTAAAAGTTGCAGAATTCTGGTATAAATTATAAATGCAGGGATATGTTTGTTGTTTTCTATTGTTTAAAAATGTTTAGTTGTTTATTTGCAGATCAATCTGATAGAAATACATTATGTATTTCTTTTAAACAAACAACGTGATCCTAAAATATTAAAAAATAGGGATGGACAGATTTGACTCAAAATATGAATGCAAACTTTTACTTTTAAAACAAACAAGTTTTTTTAGCCAATCCTCTTCCTGTGAACTGCGGCCTCTGATTGGTTGAGCCTCGTCAAACTGCTGTCATTTTGCGTTTTGATGCTTCCTGTACCTGTGACTGGCTGTGCGTCTGGATCTGGGTGATGAGGCCTTTGAGCGACTGAACCGTCGCCAGCAGGGCGTCTCTCTCCTTCGCCCAGCCGTCCGTGTTGAACTGGCCGCCCGGTTCTCCTTCGGACATCGGCAACTCGGACAGGGACAGAACCTGCATGCCTTCCTGGTGAACCTCGCGCAGCAACGTCTGCGTGGCACAAAACCCCAAAACACTTACTTTATGAAGCATGAAACTTCTAAAAAAAAAAAAGTAGTATTAGGGCTAAACTACAAGATTAAAGAGATAATATTATAATAGTTAAGACAAATGGACAAATTTTCAGAAAATTACTAATTCATCCTCCTAATATTTATTTATCTTATAAAAGTAAAAATAATAAGACAAATAATCGTTTGACATGCAATTTTTCTGGCATGACCATTTATCTCGTTTTTTTTCTGCTTTTACTTTATTTTTGTGATCTGATTCGCGCATTATTCCGGTTTTATTCACGTTTTTATTTTTTTCTTAGACTTACCCTAATACAGCGGTTCCCAAAGCTTTTCTGGCCCTGAAGTTTATTTCACACTTCAGGTTGCAAATCAACAAACTACAAACCATCTTTACAGTGAAACACTTTTATGTAAAAGTTTTTTTTTTTCATTCATCCATACTGCTTTCTGCGCCCCCTCAGCAATGGCACTGTGCCCCCTCTAGGGGGCGCGCCCCACACTTTGGGAACCACTGCCCTAATAATTTGTGGTACAGCACAATCAAAGCGGAGTGTAAATTATTTACTAGCCGGCCATGTCTGAGGGATGATTTTACCTTGATCCGGTCGGGCAGAGGATCGTCCGTTTCTCTCCTGGCGCCTTCTGGAGTCGACCTGAACTCCTGCTGTAAACTCGGGACGTCGAATCCGGTCCTCTGGCTGTAGTCCGAGCTGCTGTCTGCGAGACAGGAAAACAAACGTCCTCAAAATATAGCATTTCCACTGAACAGTAACTCTGGGACTCTAAAGCTAAATTAGAGGATAAGGAAGTGCAGAAATGTGACGTTTCCCACCACTGGTGTAGCCGTCTTTGAACTGCGCAGCAGGACGGTCTGGTCTTAATGGAGGCGCCTGTAAAGAACAAGAGCAGGTCAAACACAGCTGCAGTAAGCAGAAATATCTCCTAAAACCATTTTCATTAAAAAAAAAAAAAAAAAAAAAAAAAAATTTTAATTTCACAAAATTAAATTTTAAATTTTTCCAAAAATATTTTTGGGTATTCTTATATAAATTTAAATATATATATAAAGTATTACATTTTCTCTGAATGAAAAGAATTCAGATAAATTTGTTTTTATTACTTTTTGTATGTTTTCTAAAGAAGAAATTACAAATGACATAAAATATTTTACGGACTTTTATTTCAATCAATCCTTCTGTGATTACAAGAGTTTTTGTTTAGTTAGGAAGATATATTCAAATCAAAGCAAATTTAAGATACAATTTTACCAGAAAAACATCTTAAAATTATGACAAAAACATTGAATGAGGAAAAAAAGCTTCTAGGATTATGGAGACCTGATGAGAATCTGTGAGGTTCTTCGTTTGCTTAATATGCTAAATATCTGGCTTGAACCACAAACGCTTTACAAATTAAGGTTTTTAATCAAATGTTAGATTGCACTGTTAAACTGTGCAGTTTGCATCAATATCCAGGACTTTATACGAAAATCAAGCACTTTAAAAACCTTTAAAACACCCAAATTGAAATTCAAGCCTTTTTAAGGACTTCAGTCACTCTTACAGGTTAAAATACGAAGCTCAGAGGTTGAGACCAGAGTGAACTCCTTCCTGTTTCTCGGACTCACCTCAGTGGAGCAGAGTTTGTCGATGACGGCCTTCAGACCTTTGCACTCGTCCTCCAGAGCTTGCGTGTCTCTGCGCAGGTTCTCGCTCTCTGAGATGTGGCGCGCCTCCATGTCGAGGATCTCCGCCGCGTGCAGCTCCTGCATCTGGGCGATCTTCTCCTGAAACTCCCCGATCACGTCCTCGATCTGCTCCTTGGCGGCGGACTGGCTCAGGTCGCTCATCTGGAGAGGTTCGGTTTGCGTGAAGGAGTCCGTCGTGGCGTCGCGCTGCTGATCCGAGCTGCTGTTCGGCTGCAGGCTCGGCGTCTTGTGCGTGGCAGAGTTCTTCCGGGAAAGCAACGGCTTCTCTTTGGCGCTGCCCCCCTTTGCGGCTGGCTGCTTGGCGCCTTTCCGTTTGGGCTGAGCGGTAGATGTTGAGGAGACAGAGAGCGGCGGCTGAGAAGTCGGAGGAACAGATTCTGACGCCCTCATCAGCGCCTCCTGCAGCTCCGCGTTGAGCTTTGAAATCTCCTCCAGGAGTTCCTCGTTGTGCTGCCTGGAGCGTCTGAGCTCCTCGTTGGTGGCGTCCATATTGCTCGTCATCTCCTGCAGCTCCTCTCTGACCTTCGACAGAGATTCTTCACGACTTTGAATCTCCTCTTGAAGCTTCTCATTATGATACTTAGTCATCTCTTCTTTGGTGGCGTCAGCGCTCCTCCTCGTCTCCAGCAGCTCCTTGGAAACAGAGGCTTCACGAACTCGGAGTTCTTGATGAAGGTCATCATTACGCTGCTCTCCTTCAGAGGCGACCGAAGTCCTCATCTTCTGCTGCTCCTCTTTGAGCTCAGAGATACTGATCTCACGAATTCGGACTTCTTCTTCAAGTTCCTCATTTTGCTGCTGATATTTAGTCAGTTCTTGTTTGGAGGCGTCTGCATTCCTCCTCGTTTCCTTCAACTCCTCTTTGAGCTCAGAAAGCAAAGCCTCACGACCTTGGATCTCGTTTTGAAGCTTCTCATTTTGCTGCTGATATTTAGTGAGCTCTTCTTCTGTGGTGTCCATTTTGCTTCTCATTTCCTGCAGCTCCTCATTGAGTTTAGAAAGGGAGACTTTGTGAGTTTGAATCTCGTCTTGAAGCTTCTCGTTATGCTGCTGATATTTAGTCAGTTCTTCTTTGGTGGCGTCTGCACTCCTCATATCCGGTGACTCTCCAGAAACAGAGACTTCATGAGGTTCCTCGTTATTTTGCTCTCCTTTGGATTCAGTCCTTTTCATTTCCTGCAGCTCCTCTTTGAGCTCAGAGAGAGAGACTTCATGAACTCTGACTTCTTCAAGAAGTTCCTCGTTACGTTGTTGATATTTAGCTCGTTCTTGATTGGAGGCGTCTGCGCTCTTCCTCATCTGCTGCAGCTCCTCTTTGAGCTCAGAAAACAAAACCTCTAGACTTTGAATCTCCTCCTGAAGCTTCTCATTTTGCTGCTGATATTTAGCCAGTTCTTCTTTGGTGGCGTCTGCACCCCTCATGTCAGGCGAAACTTCACAAACTCTGACTTCTTGATGGTCTTCCTCATCATGTTGCTCTTCTTTGGAGGCGACCGCAGTCGTCCTCATCTCCTGTAGCTCCGCTTTAAGTCTTGAAATTTCTTCCAGGAGTTCCTCGTTTTGCCGCCGGTAGCCCCTGAGCTCTTCGTTGGCGGCGTCACCGCTGCTGCTCAGCTCCTGCTGCTCCTTGGAGAGCGAGACTTCTTGAACTCGATGAAGTTCCTCGTCATGCTGCCGACGTTTACTCGGCTCTTCTTTGGTGGCATCCTGGATCTCCTCGGAAACAGAAACCTCACAAACTTTCTCTTCTTTCCTCGTCTCCTGCAGCTCCTGTTTGAGCTCAGAAAGCAAAACCTCGCGACCTCGAATCTCGTCTTGAAGCTTCTCATTTTGCTGCTGATATTTCGTCAGCTCTTCTTTGGTGGCGTTCATTCTGCTTCTCGTCTCCTGCAGTTCCTCGTTGAGTTTAGAAAGGGAGATTTTGTGAGTTTGAACGTCCTCTTGAAGTTTCACTTGATGCTCCAGAGAGACGTTCAGTTCTTCTTTGGTGGAAGCTGCTGCTCGTTTGGCCTCCTGGAGTTCATGGAGGAGATCCGTCATGTCCGCTCCCTCCTCTGAAGCTTTTACCTGAAGACACCAAATATTCAAAAGTAAGTCAAAGATAATGCATTCAGAGCCAAGATTTAAAACAAAAGCAAGAGTGACTCACCTGGAAAAGCTCTCCTTTAAGGTGAGCGATGGTCATTTCCCGCTCCTGAAGTTTACAATCAAACAGGAGAAATGTGTGAACTCAACGTTCATACTAAGGCTGAAACGATTCATCAGATCAGTCAAGATGAATCGAATAGTGAAGTAATCATAAAATAATTTAGTAATTAATTAATCGGACTCAAAAAAGGGCATTTGTTTAAAAAACCCAGCATATATTCAGAGTAGTAACTATGCCAAAACTGTACAAAAATACATAAATATGTTTTAGCTAAAATTTCTAAAGTAGCAAAGTTTTAGCTTCTCCCATTTCAGATTTACTAAATTAAAAAAATCTTTATTTCTAATATTGTATAAAAAAGTGCTGAAACAAAAAATCTTTTGAGTATGTAATGTTTTACATGATTAATTGATTGCCAGAATAATCAATAGAACTAAAATATTTGTTAGTTGCCATTTTAATTCCAACTGATCAGTTCATTCATACTTGGTTATTGTTTTAAGCAGTAAAAAGACAGAAAATAAAAACAAATATGACTAAAGTACAGATTCTTTAAATGACCTGTTGTGATCTTCGAAAAGTTTAATCAGTTCTTGTAAATTATTTACATTTTTGTTTTCAAAATGTTGATTAAAATTTGTCTACAGGCCAACATGTCATTTTTCTGTCTGTGACTCAAAAACAAAAAGTATTTGTGGTTAGAATTTTGTACACAACTTGTGATTTGGCAAATAAATAATAAGATAAAAGTTAAATCAACCCGAAATCAAGGTGAAAAATGTCTTTTTGAAAATAAATTCCAGTTTTCATCCTTTTCATTAATGAATAAAGGAGCAAATATTCAATCCTGGAAACTGAAATAAACAGTCAATATTTTTCTAGATTTCTTCACTGGTCATCAATTAAGCCTTCTCTACAAAATCTGAAATAATGAAATTATACACAAGATTAACAATAATAAAATAACGTACAAACAGTGGTATACATTTATTAGTTGAGAGCAAGTCCTTATTTCAGTCAATTTTGTTATCTTGAAACGAAGCCAACCTTCCACCTTGTCTGCAGTGAAGCTGATCGATCAATCTACCTCCAAATAATCAGAACACTGGAAACTGATCTCCTTATTGAACTTTAAACATGTAATGAGCCTCAACTAACTTTTGACATTCTACAAAATCTCATAATTTCCAGTCTGGGCTCCTGTTTACCTGCAGCAGCTCCTGCAGTTTGTCCAGACTCTCCCTGCAGCTGCTCAGCTCCTCTTTGGCAGACGCCGCCTCGGTCTGGGCCTCAGCCAGTCGCTCTTCAAGCTCAGACGTCTTCGACTCTTCACCAGCAGCCGTTGACGTCTGCAGCGAAAACATACAACTTCACGCTTTGTTTTCAGGCGAAGGTAAACTGGGAGGAATCCAGTTAGACTTCTTACCGTGTCCAGTTGGTCCTGGAGTCTCTCTACAGTCGCAGTTTTCTCCTGGAAATAAAAGTTCAGGTTTGTGAATGGATCAATAAACTTTAACACTGGAACTGAAAGGTAAAACAACAAATAAAATAAATTATAAAGTTTCTGTAAACATGCAAATGGAGATGACTGAGTTTGTTTTGATGAACTGATTTATTGCGACAGGCCTGGAAGGTATTAGCTGCAGGACGTACGTGGAGCTCCTGTTTGAGTCGGCTGCAGCTGTCCTGGAGGCTCCGCAGCTGCTCCTCGGTGGCGGACGCCTCCTCTCTGACCTCCTGCAGCTCCTGAAGGAGCGCAGACACACCCGGCTGCTCGGTGGAGGAGGAGGCCTGAAGAGGAGGCCGCTTTTATCAGAGATAAACCAACTATTACAGGCTGACATGTTTATAATAAAAGTAAAAATACTCCTAAAGTACGTCTTCTTAAAAATGTAAATGAAAAGTTAATGTCAGTGGTTACTGCTGAACTCTCAGGTTCCTCACCTCGTTAGACGGCGCTGCTCTCTGTTGTGGCCCGGTCTTCATCTCACTGAGCAGCTCCATCAGAACCGCCAGCCTCCTCTCGTACTCCTGCACCTCCTCCTCGGAGCTAGAGAGCAGCTGCTTCTGCAGCTCCTGGTCCTTCTGCATCCCGCTCAGTCCGACCTCCAGGTCCTGAAGCTTCTGCGTCAGCAGAGCCACCTTCCCTCTTGGCGCCTGCCTGGTCAGACCCAGGCTGCTGAAATCCATCTGTGGGATGCCGAAATCGCCAAACTCGTAGGCGTCTTCTGCTGCAGGGCGGCTCTGTGCTTCTTGTTTTGATGCTTCAGTCCTGTGCTGCAGCTGGAAGGCCTCCAGAGTTGCCTGGCTAACCAGAGCTTCAGCCACTTTCTCCCTCAGATTTTCCTCCAGAGTGGAAACTTTCTGCTGGAGTTTGTCTACATGGCTTTGAGTTTCCTCCACGAGAACCTGGCAGCGTTCCACCTCGGAGTCCTTCTCCTCTACCAGGACCTCCAGCTCCCGGATTCGCAGCTCCAGCTCCTCCACTCTGGACGCGGCGCTTTGCTCCAGCGCCTGAACTTCAGCCTGCAGAACCACCAGACCTGCAGTTTTTTCTCTCAGAGCTTCTTCAAGCTCGCTTTCTGCGCCGCCCAGATTCTCCGTCTCGGCTAAGGCTTCTGCGCTCTGCTTCAGGCGCAGGTACGTCTCCAGCAGCTTGCCGTGCTCTGCTCTCAGAGTGTCCAGCTCTTTGGTGGCCAGGTCCATCCGTTGCTTCATTTCATCAAACTCTTCTTTGGTTGCAACACATCCTCCGCTCTCCAGCTCCTCTTTCGCCTCCTCCTCCGCCTCCGGCTGTTTTTGCTCGATGTTGGCCAGTTCCTGTTGGAGTTTCTCTATGACTGCGTTCAGCTGGTCCACCTCTTCTTCTCTGTCTGTCTTCAGGCGGACCTGCTCACTCCGCAGATACTCTACCTGGAACTCCAGCTCTTTAATCAGCTCATCCTTTGCATCCATTTCCTGGAAGAAAAAGAAGCACAGATTAATATCATAGCAGTGTTGAGATTTGATGAGACCATGAACGCTCCACAAAGCGATTAAACCTCTGAGTCAAACGTTTTTCCTCACTTTGTTATTTAAAATCTTTAGAGATGCAACTGGGAGAAATCATGTTGGTTCTACCCATCCAGTTTAGCTCTACTAAAAAAATGCTATTTTACTGCATTCTAAGCAATAAAACAATTTTCTTTTTATTTCCTTATTTACATATTTTAACATATTTCTAAAATTGTAACTTAAAAAAAAAAACGGTTTAAGTGGCTGAATGAAAATTTGTTGAATATGGCATTTTTCTTGGACAATTAATCGTCAGATTACTAAAATAATCATTAGTTGCAGGCCTAAGGACTTGTTAGAATCAGTTCACACATTAAGAATCAGTTCACACATTAAGAATCAGTTCACACATTAAGAATCAGTTCACACATTAAGGACTCAGAGGCTTAATAAAAACCACCTCACAAGAGCAAACCACCTCCAAAACACAAGACGATGCTACGGATCTACTCACCGAAAGAAACAAGAAAACAAAACCCAAGAAAATGAAACGAAGGGAGGCATGGGGAGCAAAATA
This sequence comes from Poeciliopsis turrubarensis, assembly GCA_010277015.1. Classification (NCBI taxonomy): domain Eukaryota; kingdom Metazoa; phylum Chordata; class Actinopteri; order Cyprinodontiformes; family Poeciliidae; genus Poeciliopsis; species Poeciliopsis turrubarensis. Next base: position 6,297,945 of record VMRN01000014.1, on the reverse strand, counting down.
AAAACACACACAGATCCATTTCTACAGAGCCATGCGCATATGAAATAAGACTCGCTCTATTTTTTTTATGCGCATGTTTGGTTACCTTGTTGTCAAGGGCGGTTTCCATGTGTTGATGCTTAGAGATCTGTTCATTAAGGAGAGCTATTTCTCTGTCCCTCTCCTCCATCACCTTCAAGAGTCAGAGATTATAACGCAACGGCTATTAATGAACACATCATAGTTAATATCCACTCAAACTCTTTCTGTGGGGAGACTGGGAACTTGTCGGCTGAGAGAGTGGAAAAGTCACGGCGATAAGCTTTGCAAAGCAAAATAAATGGGACAAAAAAAGCTTAAAGATACAAAAAACAGAGTTAGAAAAGAAGGAAAAAGCAACTTTTTAATTTGTCGTACTCAGTAAAAACACAGTTTTAAATAAACAAGAAAATAAAAAGGTTTTCTGAAATAATTTCAAGACAAATTCGACCAAGATGTTAAATTGAAAAAGTTTACAACAAACCAATTTCTGCTATTTCAATGTTTCACAGAGTAATAATAGTTTATATTTATGTCAATCAGTCCCTCCAGAAAAGTTAAGATCAAAACTTTTACCGTGAATTTATTCACAAATTTTGCTCTGACTCGCAATTTTCAAAAAAAAAAAATCGCAACTTTTCTGCAAGTCTTCCCTTCTGATTGAACTTCCTGTGTCAGAATCTCTCTAAACAGAAACAATTTCTTTTGTTTCCCGGACAGAATCGTTTTGAAATGTTTTGTAGTTTACAGTTCATGTCAACTAGAATGACTAATATCAAACTCTTCTTTTGCACTTTGACAATTTCACAGGACCTGGTTATACTTATGTTAAGGTTACTGGAAAATTTCATTTGCACTTCAAACATCAATGATGCAAAAAAGACAAGATTTTAACAAAGGTTATGTGGAGCGATTTCAACTTTTCTGTGAAATTTTTTGATGTTTCATCTTCTTAGGAGTGATTGTGCTCACCTGGAGCATGCTGTCCCTCATTTCTAGGAACTGCTGCTGGCTGCTGATCTCCTTCCTCTGGATCTCCAGCTGCATGTGGAGCTGCTGCACCTCCTCGCTCTTGTTCTCCAGCTCCTCCCTGAACTGCTCCAGCTGCTCCTCCAGGTTACAGATCTGAGGCGGCAGATCAAACGGGAAGTGAGCGTCAAAAGGAACATCAAAACACGGAGCTCATTATCGGCCCGGTCCCTGACCACTCAACTGTGAAAACATCTGAAGTGTGGCTGAGTAAGTAGATATAAGAAAAAGACTCAGAACTACAATGTGAAGCAGCTGTGGCAGCTGAGCTTTGTGTGAAAGGTCAAGTTAGACTTCTAGGCTCTAATTCTTGCAGTTGTTTATAAAGCCATTTTTTGTAACACAAGTAGAAAATTCACAATGAATTTATGGTGACATCATCCATGTTTGGGCTTTGAAGATGAAGAGAAGCAAAGAAAGAAAGAAAGAAAGAAAGAAAGAAAGAAAGAAAGGAAGGAAGGAAGGAAGGAAGGAAGGAAGGAAGGAAGGAAGGAAG